>NW_022258637.1:76959-88888 GCF_009602425.1 Actinia tenebrosa | reverse complement strand
TGCACTTTAAGTTGCTGACACACGGTGCAACATTGCACACAGCATTGCAAGCAACAAATTTAAATCGTGGTGACACACTTTGCAACAAAATCACACAATATCGCTTGTGTCAGCCTTCTATGCTAAGATATTTGATCAGCAGTTATAAATTTGGTGTAAGTTGATTGACTGGAAATTTCAAAATGTTGCACGCAATGTCTTTCTGGTTTTCCTTCCTTGTCAAAACCTAAAGAATGAAATTCCAATTTGATCTGCAAGTTATCCATGCCTTGACTTAGATAAGGCCAGAGGTTGTTTCAAGCAATCCATAAAACTTGAAAGGTTTTTTAATTAGGGAAAAAACCTCCAATTGCCCTATTTCACTATGATGTCACTGCTTGTTTATGTGGGGGATAGAATCACCAAATCCAATAGAAAATTCACAAAATTTGCTCCTAGTGAAACAGTTTAATCTAAAATGGCCTGGTTTTCAGATATAATATGTGTTAATATGTACTAAAAAATATTCTGAGCTTTTGCTGGCTATTCTACTTCTCTGTGTAGATTGATACGGGTTTTAGAACAATTTTCGGTGAATTTGCGTTGATTTGACCCCCTCTGATGACCATGATCCTTTGCGTTTAAGCAATAGATTGTTTTGATGTGATGTCATAATGAAATAGGGAAATTGACAAAGAGAAAGCTAACAGATTCTACTCACATTTGATGCCGAGTCCCAAAATCAAACCTGCCCCAGAGGTCAGAGGAGAGTGCACCACCACTACCCTACTCTTAATTCCCTTAGCCCTGGCCTGACTTTGATCAGTCCAGATGTTGTTTAGGGTTCAATAAAATATAATAGAAGTAATAGATCAAAAACGAGTGCGAGTGTATGATAAGAGCATCCAAAAACTGAGAAACAGATGAAAGCATGAGGTCGTAGAAAACTTGCTTCTCAGTCTCATTATAATTCATTTGTTCTCGAATCTACTGAGACTAAAAAAATGATCAGTGTTTGATCCATTTTTGATCAAGTATCAAGGTGCGTGCAAATGACTACAATGCAAAGTCACCATTGGTCATTGACCTCATGAATTATTAATGAGGTCGAAAAAGTTATTTTACTTGTTAAAAAAATTCACCAGTCGTAACCATTCTAATTGCAGGAGATTTCACATCTTAAAACAGAAATCAAACAGAAGGAAGACATCTTAAGTAAGCTATCAGAGAAAGTAGATTACTGGACAAAAATACTGGATGAGCTTCAAAGAAAACAAAAGGCAGAAATAGAGGTAGCCAATGCATCAGCAATGTCTAGTTTACCTACAAGTCAAAGGCTTACCAAGACTACCTGAGATGTAAGATTATAATAGGTTGGCACTTCTTGCACTTGTAAATATATATACAATGTAAAAATCAATATCTGTGTGGGATATTATCGATTCTAGTTTTTTTCTTCATTCCAGAATAAATGTTTATGACCTTATAATTTACATAATATAAATTATTATATAGGTTAGATAGTACACAGCTCTGATTGGTCTAGAACTGTGCCGAGTTTTGGTTGCATCTTGCCTATATCACATGTGCTTCTCTGCACACTTCTTTCGTTCTTTCATTAACTGAAAAGAAAGTTTATTCTAGGAGTTGTAGTTAATGACACCATGATTCAAATGAGAAAGCAATTCAATGTTAGTAAGTCTGACAAATTTGAGCATGTTTTGTTAAAAAGAACCAGAGTTACAATCCTACAAAAATGTCAAATACAGTTACAGAGAATCTATGTTTTGGGCGGATACTTTGACTTTGACACAGTCTGTCTCCTATCAGATTAGTTTCAATTTGGATACTCTGAGAGTTTTACGCTTCAATCCTCTTTTATTTAATCATTATCCTCATCTTGTATTCATTAATGCTCAATATAAAGCCAGACATGGCCACCAGCCTCAGTCACTGACCAGTCAAGTTGCTTTTGTTGTTGTAAAGAGGACTGACTAAGAATGTATTTGGCCAGATATTAAGCACACAGCCTTTTTTAAAGGTACCTTTTCTACAGGCATCTCTTTGACTTTGGAGCTCCTATGTTAGGATTATTTTGAAATTCCTGTGTTAGGAAAGAAGATGAGAAGGAAGAGGGGCCAATTTTAGGCAGACATTGACGTGCCTATATTTAGCCCTAGTCTTAAGAAATGACTATCTTTACGCTCAAGGCAGTACAAGGTAACCAAAAAATTACGTGTACTTGTCGGCGTGCCATATTACCAGAATCTGCATAGGAGATGCCCAGGCAAAATTCACATTAGAATCTTTTGAAACTAAGTTAAAATAGCTTTAGGATTGGGTACTAATTTTCAGATTGTCAAGTTATATCCAAACTTCCAGTTTCTTTTTTGTAAAAAATGGACAATATTTATCTTAATTTCTTTTCAATGTTCAACACCTAATTTTTATTTGGATATTACAGCCTAAAATATCCACACAGGACTTTTTTAAATTTTATTTTTTTCCGGTCCGGTATCCTAAAAAAATGGTGCATTCTGATTGGCTTTTTGAGCAGGCGAAATTTTGTCAGTATCTGCCCGCACTTGCGGTCCGGTATCCTTTGCTTCTAAACAACAAAACAAAACGATTACAAAAACAAGTAAAAAAAATATGGGAAAAAAATAAATAAGTTATTTACCGTCCTATAGTCGGTCCGGATAGGGAAAAACTGTGTCCTCGGTCTTGAAAATGGGCCTTGGCCTAACGGCCTCCTATCCAAGCCTACTGGCTGGTAAATAACATGTATGTCTTCATTATCTATTAAGAAGCATGATTGGCATAGCAGTGAGAGCTCACCTCTCACCACTGCAACCCAGGTGAGATTCACTGACTCAGTATCATATGTGAGTTGAGTTTGTTGATGATTCTCAACTGCTTCAAGGATTTTTCTTCAGGTTTCTCTGCCTCCACAAAAATCAACATTTCTAAATTCTAATTTGATCTTAGGCGGTATTCTCAATAGGGCTAACCTCAGTCAAATCAAACTATTGGTCTATTATCAATGCTGCATTCTGATTGGATGAGCTACAATACTACTTGCATATAAGCAATAGCCTACTAATAGGGAAAAGTGCCGGCTTTGAACACCAAAACCCGTTTGCATCTATATATTTGAATAACTAGTTGGATTTGACTAAAACAATTAGTCCTCTCTCCTCATCGCCTATTAGTCAATAGCCCATTCAGGCTGAAGGACTTATTGCTAAATTTATCCTTTCACACTACATTTATGTACATTGTAAATAAATTGCCCTATTTCACTATGACATCACATCGAAACAATCTATTGTTTAAACGCAAAGGATCATGGTCGTCGGAGGGGGTCAAAACAACGCAAATTCACCGAAAATTGTTCTAAACCCCTATCAATCCACGAAGAGAAGTAGAATAGCCAGCAAATGCTCAGAATATTTTTTAGTACATATTAACACATATTATATCTGAAAACCAGGCCATTTTAGATTAAACTGTTTCACTAGGAGTAAATTTTGTTGAATTTTCTATTGGATTTGGCGATTCTATCCCTCACATAAACAAGGAGTGATGTCATAGTGAAATAGGGCAATTGTTTTTCCCCCGATCCACTTTTAGGATTTTGCATTTCAGAGTTTCATTTCAAGTGATTTCAAACTTAGTGTAATGACCAATTTTGCAGAAACAATGCAGTATCCAAGTTTATAAGTGCATTCATGTATGCCTGGCTTCAAATTTTACCATCTGGGTTACATCAAATATGAAAAAATATTATTAGATAATAGGGATTAGTTTGATCAAAGTTGGTACATGGCTAAGTCACAGATTGAAATTGGATGCAAGGGAGGAAAACTAAAGAGACCAAAGAAAAACCCTTACAATCAAAGGAGACATTCAACAAACTATGCTCAAATGTGATGCTGAGTCCTAGAATCGAATCTGAGACCCCAGAGCAAGGATCAAAATAGCGGCCTGCCAATGGCCAAATGACAGGACAAATTTCAGGTTTGGCAGGTGAAAATAACGATGCACTGCCAAATGAATAATAAAATGACATGCAAAATTTACTGGATTGACCTACTTTATCTACTATGGCAGGCTACAATTTTATTTCCATTTCAAGCCCTACAGTATAGAGGTGAGAGGCAAGTGCACTAGAATATGTATCTATGCCACCCTAAATTCTCTAAGACAGACAGTACAGGATAATGAAAATGTAACAACTCTACAAGTCAAAATCCTTTATTTCAGTCGATAAACTTCAATACACAACCAAATTCTAGAAAATCCTTTACAAACCAGAAATACCTAGAATAAATACAATGATTGAGTAGACCAGCAATTTATGCAGCATTCGTTTCTTTGGGTGCCTTGGACTTCTTTGACTTGTAGTAAAACATTATGGCAAAGAACGTACCATATGTTGCAACAACAATCTGGAAAGGAAAGACAATATCAATAGCTTGCTTGTAGCAACTTTCATAGCTGTCAGTCAATGTTATGCGAACTCAGTACTTGCAAACTGCATGTTTTTTGATTTCCATCAATCAAAAGTAAACAGTCGGCATCTCTTATATCTTTGACTGACGGCAGTGAAAAACCAAATTCCAATAGCCAACTTGCAACTACTAAGGTTGCATAATAATATTGAATATTGGTCATTACATCAGTTGGTTTATGTTTTGTTCCTTTTTATAAAACATAGGCCATGTTAACAACTGGAGCTATGGGAAAAGGCAGTTTCACATTCAAGCTGTCATATAAGGTGGGTGTAATGTTATCTAGGACCAAATCTGCTGATGCATTGTTAAGCATCCACTCGTAAATGAGTCCCCAGAAATGCAACATCTATTCTTGAGGCGCATGTTATGTCATAGCCACCATGTTGGTTGACGATAACAAAGCATTTCTCACTAACTTTTATTGTTAGATCAACCAACATGGCGGCTGTCTCATTGTTATTTATATCTCAAGGGATTTCGAGTTTTGGTTGCACTCCAGGAATACTTTAATTGCCCCTTAGTTAGAAGAGGGTTGTATCGTCGAGTACGGGAATTGTCAGGGGAATTCTATTCAAATTCAAATTTCAAGTAATCGGCTAGTAATCGTACCCTACGATAGCATAAATTAAACTATAATAAATATTTATGTGCACGCGCTGATGATACATCGTTTAAATATGAATAAAAAATGAGACCACCCAACCGAATTCAATTCGTGGTCTAGGGGTTAGGGTTGGGGTTGGCATTGTAGTAGTTCTTTGGTGCCGAAGGTACCGAGTTCGATTCTTGATGTCTTCACTTAATTCTTTTTCTAAGTGAGGAGAACCAAAATTTCTAAGTCCCACTCCTGTGTTCGGAAACCTATGACGTACTTCGTTAATCCGTACACGACGATAGTACCTAGAAGAGGTCACTTCCCCTTCCCAGTTACCCAAATTTCACTACCAAGAATGAGGACTTGAAAATAATACGAAACATTAAACAATTGTAAACAAATCATAAAGCAAAATTTGCGAGATTAAAATTCATGCAATTGTAGCTAAAGAAATAACCTAACGTTCTTACATTTCTTCTTCCTTCAGTTGTGTAGGCATTAAAGTAAACTTGCCATCCTTTCAAGCCAAGATCTTCAGCAGTAGGATTGCTTGCCATCTGACGAACAAGAGATGGACCTCGCACACGAAGCGCTCGTAGCGACGGGAATATCATGCTAACTGCCTAAATAACAAGACAAGGTAAATCTTCTAATACTTAAGAATGCATAGCAATGTTATTAGTTTTAAATTTTTACTTACAAGTGATGAAAAATACTTAATCACGAGAAAGGACTACTTTCTACTTCTTGACAAATCCAAGATGGCCGCCAGTAATAGGGAGAGCTGCTGACCTAAACAATGCGGGCTCTGATAGCCTCGGCACAGGCTACCCAACACAAATTGTGCTGTTTGAATAATTTTTTAAATGATTTTTTAAAGGTCAAACATTCCATTCAAAGATTCTTTTATTTTTGGCTATACCTTCTGGGTAACAATGAGTTTGATTCGTAAATGGAACCAGCTTTTATGATCTGCGCGCTTTTTTGTTAAAATATATGATTTCACATGATTTCAATTTAGTTACATTTTGAACCCCGATTTTATCCGTGAAATGAATCCCCGATATTTAAGTGAAATAAACGCACTGGTTCGCTACATGAAAGTAATATTCAGGGAGTGTAAACAGGGAGTGGCTAAAGCTTTTATTAAGTTTTATATATATATATATTTATTTCTCCCGTACGATGTCGAACATGGATGACAAGTTATCTAGATTTCCGATTTTGCTGTGCTACGTTTTAGGGTGTTCCATTAGTTATTCTATACTGTTCGATTAGCATTATATTCAATAATATAACGTTATGTCACAATATTAAATATATGTTGATCCACGGTACATTTTTTCCTAAACTTAGCTGCCACTCATCCACAACCAAATATTCTACTTGAAAAAAAAAATATTTCGCTATTTCATTACTTAATCTAATACTTATAGTTAACTGACGTCTAAATTTCGAAATAGATTGAAATTTTCAACTAAAATTTCCAGCAGATGCGGCAACAGCCATCTTATTTTACCGCGAGTTTGTGAAGAATGACCTAATAAGGGCATACGCCGAATGACGTCATTCTTTGCTATAAGAGCTCAATGTTTTTATGTCTTGGCTTGCATTACCAATAAGGCTGGTCCTGGGTTTGTTGTTGGCAAGAGCTGAGGTGCTGCATTCAAAAGTCTGTTCCTTTAGTCTGTGTTTTTCAACTACCAAAAAACAATATGTCGGCCAAAGCAAAGGACAAGAAGAAAGGTGGCACCAAAAAGAAGGCTCAGAGAGCAACCTCCAATGTTTTTGCCATGTTCGATCAAGCACAGATCCAGGAATTCAAAGAGGCGTTCAACATGGTTGACCAGAACCGCGACGGCTTCATCTCAAAAGAGGACTTAGCTGCAACATTTGATTCGTTGGGGAAGCTAGTCAATGATCAGTTTCTCGAAGAAATGTTAGGCGAAGCAACAGGTCCCGTCAACTTCACTATGTTCCTGACACTATTTGGCGAGAAAATCAGTGGTACAGATCCTGAGGATGTCATACGACATGCTTTTGCTTCGTTTGATCCGGAAAACAATGGATTCATCGACGAAAGCAAACTAAAGCGACTTATCATGGGACTTGGTGATCGGTAAGGCTTTCTACGACTTTTCTTTTATTTATTTCTTTATTTTTAGAGTTCAATTATCTTGATATAAATAGTATGAGTTTAAATGACTTGATTTATAATTAAAGTTCACAATTCACCTGTTGAACGCAAAATTCAGCATCCTAAATTTTGAAAACGAAACCGTTTCTTACATGCATGGGATAAAAATATGTAGTCAGAAAAAGAGAAACAACTTAGGGATTGCTTTCGGACACACCTTCAACTTTCAAAGAGGTTCTGGGGCGCAAACCTAACATTTGCTTAATTCGTAAATTCTTTTCGGGAGATGTATTTCTTACCTCTTTGGTGAAAATATAACCGCACAAGCTTGTTTAAATCAAAAAAACGACATTGAAAGTTCGATCGAAATCTGAAAAAATATCTGTCTAGAAAAAACTTCATGTCCATGAAAGAAACAAATACTTTTAACTTTACAATCGAATCCAATAATTCATCGTTTTAAAATTTTCGTGTTTTTATCAAAAAATTGAAAAGTCTATTGCATTTTTTTAAGCACAGAAGTAATGTGGCTGCACTTTTTTTTTGAAATTTTCAATCTATTTGAAAAAAAAAAAATGATTATTTGATTTAGTGAGATAGCCTTTGACCTCATTTTCACATCGTAATTTACCCTTCAATAACTTGGTCTATAAATCTTTACGGAATAGTTTAGTGAAAAATTAAAAAATGTTTTTTTCAAAAAACTATATTTGATTTTTCGTTTGTTTTCGTTTGTTTTTTTTTTTGTTAAGAGTTTTTGCGCTTTTGTAGACGCTTATTATCATTTTAAGTCAGTTATAGCAATGTAAACAACGGCCTTTTTCTAGTATACTGCTGTAGTACGCTTTACTGTGTTTGATATAAATTGTACGAGCATTTGAAAATTTTCAAAAATATTCCTAAGTTTTTTATAAAAGCCATACCAATTCATATACTGTTTAAGTCTCGTGAAAATATACATTTTATTTTTGTAAACTCTTAGCAGATATTTGTCGATCTTTGCTTTATTGTGCGTCGATTATCGGTTGAGCGCGCAAAGACTTTCATTATCCAAAATCTCACTTAAACAATAAAGTCTTTGTTTTAGGTAATTGATGTCCGGGAAAAAACGTATTGTGATAACTGGAATTAATTCTTCTTGAATGTTGTGTAGTTGAGTGCATTAGCGAAGTAAATTATTGTTAATGTTTAAGCAAACTTAAGCGAGCGTTTGCGACTTGGCCTTCGTAAAGTATTTACTTTAAAAAAAAAAAAGAAAAAATATTGTACAAAATCTTTCAGTTATTTTGGTTTGAGTTATAGGGTTCTCATTACCCTAAACCTAAGGACTCGTTTCTCGACTGCTAACAAACAAACAAACAAATGTCCAATAGAAAATGCAAGGTTTGGGAACGGAACCTTGAACCTTGTGGAAACCCTATACTAATTCGAGTGAGTTTTTCGAGTGATTTAATAATAAAGTTTCTTTATGATACTCTCTCAGATTGTATTTGGCAAGCTTTGTTAACTATTCTTTTCCTTTCTTTATATTCAGCTTCACCGAAGACGAATGGGACATGATGATGGACGATTGCCCTGTGAACAAGAAAGGAGACATCCTGTACAACGACTTTGTACATCTCATTAAATACGGACCACAGGAAGACTAAATCCACTCCATTTTTTATTAACAGACATTTAAAAGTTTCATATTTTGTATTAGTTTAGATTGATCTTAATGCATTACTGGTATCGAATTTAAGAATTGTGTGATTTTCAATTTTCTCATTGAATATTCTCCAAATAAAAGCTCTTTTATTGTGGATGCTCCGAGAGCATCTTTCATAAGTCAAAAAGACCATGTTTTACTCCTCTAAACATAGTCGTATTATTTCAGAAATTTGCAGTTAGAAATTGCTAAGGAGAGCGTCGGGTAGGGTGATATATTTTTCAAAGGGCGGAAAAAGATGGGAAGATTGGAAAACAGATGAGGCTGAACACATGCTGGGACTAATCAATTTTATTTAAAGTAGCTCCTTGTAGTTCTTATATCTGAATACAATACGATCTGATTTTAAGTCGATAAATACTTAATCCCTTCTTTAAAAAGCTGGATCGATCAGGTTTTCACACCAGATGCTGGACCATAATTAAGACGTTTTAGCTGAATTAGCATATAGCGTTACCATAGCAACCATAGCAATGACTTTTCATTTTGAACTTTTGACTTTTGACTTTTGATTTTTATTATAATGTACCAGAAACAAGCGAATATTACCTCGTAAACCTGCATTATATGACACACAACAAGTAAATGAGTGAGACAACTCAATCTGTTTAAATTGGAATGGATAGCATGTGTGAACGTTAACTTCCATGCAAAATCCGGCCTTGTTTCGTAACAGCTGAAAATGAAAGAAAAACAGTGATAATAAGCCGTGAAATAGATATTTTTACAATAACTTACAAATTTCTCGCGCGCTGATTGACTGATTCTCTTGCTGATTTTTATCATCAATAAGTGGACAGACAGATACAGCTGTCGTCATCGCTCTTTCCGTTGGTTGTTTTTATCGATAGAAAAGTGATATTTTATCGTTTTTCTTGTTGTTTTTGCTATTGTAAAAAACAAATTGACATCAGATTTTCATGTGTCTGTTCTCTTACTGACGATAAATTTCGCCATCACATTGTCAAAGTAGTATGCGGATCCACACTACTTTGAGGACAGACACATAAAAATCTGATGTCAATTTGTTAAAGAACATACCATATATCCGTAAAAAAGTTAACTAGAGTGCACGCCCTAAACCCGTGAAACAAATACTAACTTTTAGTACTAAATGGTGATAAATAAACAATAGAAAACAAAGGATTCTCTATGAAATAGTACTAATTAGTACTAATTAATGTTCACGGATTTAGTGCGTGCACTCTAACAAAACTGTAAAACTTAGTCCAAAGTTTTGTACAAATTTGTGCAATTTCGTACGACGTTTTTCACGTATATATGGTATGCAAACTATTAGAATAATACACATTAGTAGACCCTTATTCCATAGTTTTCGTTTGTGTCTATATTTGACTATTACACCACGTTGACTAGCAAATAATTTTGGTTCTAAATTGCTGCAAGGGTTTCCTTCAATACCAATTGAAAGTGTTTAAAGTGGTCAGCAAAGGGTTCGATTGTCTTTCTTAAAGTTATGACATTAATTTTTACTGCTGATTAGTTAATCATGAGCGGTCTAGGGGGCGACTAACCTCTCCCTTAGGCTTCGGCCGAGCTTCCTAATCAGTCTGTAAGTCCTCGGATAGCGGTGTCGGGGTCGAAATCTCCGGCGTAGCCGTAAATGCTTCGCGCTGCCTGCCTGGTTCAGCACTCGATGTCTGGAAGTATGGTCCTAAATCAAAATCAATCAAGCAAGCAAAATGAAAACTAACAGCCTGGTTATTTATTATCAAATGGATCAATTTACAAAGAACACTTAGGAATCCTATGTGAGCATGCGCGATTTAACATGACTTCTCATTTTTGCTTTTGTTTATTTTTTGTTCGCTTTTTCTTTGTTTGTTTTTTGTTTGGCTCTAATTTTTTGTCTTAAAAATGTAGTATTTTAGGTTCTCAGTTTCGATAACCATTTTAAATGTGTAGACCGTATAAAGACTCATCCATAATATCCCAATATTTTTACTTCGAACTCCTCTTTCCCTAACAATATTGAATGAGGAAGTGTAATGACGCTTATTGTTCTGTGTTGTCATAGTTTTCGTATTTTGAATGCAGTGCAGATGTGATAAATCCTGACTTACGGGATATTAAGGGTCAGAAAAGTCAATACCTAAACTAACTATACTTATAAGAAAAATGATATCTTTCTTATCCGAAACTACATTCAAAACTATCAAATTCTGTTAGCGAGCTGGAAGATTTTCTTGAACATATCGAAAACAGCCCATCAGGGGTTTATCAAAACATCTTTTGTTCTACCAGTAGAAAAACTATTTTTACACCCTACTATTCAGTAGCTTGAAGCTTGTAGCTTTTCTATATTGCAGGTGTGGGGTTGATTTAGCTTTTCATATTGAAAAGCCTCTCGTAATGCTAAGTCTGTCATATCAAAAACAGAGAAGACATACTCCAGACCGTGGGCAGTTGATTACTGTCGAATTAGTTTTTCCTTAGACGTTCTTATCCACCAATCCTCTTCTTAAACAACATAGAAAGGCTGATTTTGATATTTTGAGGTAAGATTTTGTCAAATTATAGCACTTTTTTGCTAGCTATTTGTCAGTTTGGTTATTTAGAACAACTTAGAAGCGATTTTTACTTAAGTTTTTATCTCAAAGTATTTCGCTCCTAATTTAAATTTTCTGAACGACCTAAGCAGTGAAATCTAAATAATACTAATTCATTCGATTCAATGCAGTCATTTGGTAGCTCTGCTTTAGTACAAAATCGTCTCAATTAATCCTCAGTAAACTAAACTCAACAAACCATAAAAAGCAAAAAAGTTTACGTTGAAAAAATCGAAGAATTCAGTTATTTAAGTGTCAACCTTTGTTACATTTTTTAAAGATACATACCTAAGAGTTTAAAATTATCAAAGAGAGGGAAAGGGTTAGAGAGAACTAGAGTGAAGATTGAAAACATATTATTTGTACCAATCAAAAGCATAGTACTTCAAACAAATAACTCCCTGAAACAACCTCTGGGCTGAT
>NW_022258637.1:20481-39142 GCF_009602425.1 Actinia tenebrosa | reverse complement strand
ATGTTTTTGGCTAGAGGACTGGTAACATGCAGGGCTTAAAATAGCACAAATGTTTGTGCAGGACAAGTGAATTTTGACTGTAAATTTTCTGTTGACATTTTATTCTCAACATTATACGTGAAAATCATTTCCTTTTACTTGTGATCAGAATATTAGTATTGCATATTGGCTGCTATTTTCAGTCCTGCAGATTCACAAATATTTTATTGTAGGAATGTTATGTTCATACATTTTGAAACCATCTAGATTTAAAATTTTTTGGCAGTATGATTATGATAATAATAATATTATAATTATAAGTATAATTTAAGTATTTAGAAAAAAAATTACCAAGAAGATGTTTCAATTTGCTTGCAAGATTCTATAGGAGAAATATGAATTAGAATTTATTCATAAGAGACCTCAAAACAAAAAATATTATTAATAATAGATTATTGTCCAGGCAAAAAAAAAAAACTTTTGATTACCAGTCCTCTAGCCTGAGATATTAGATATAGGAGAGTGTTTCACCAAACCATTTTAAGATTCTTACTTCAAACCATCTAATTATCAGATTATCCAGTGCTCGACACTAACATTAGACCACTAGTCTGAGATAAGTGTATCTTTGCTGTGGACTTGTGAAAAGTAGGACTTACTAGTCCTGACCATAGGCTAGTAGGTTATTGAAGGTTATTATTTATTGCCCAGGAAATTTATTCTGGCTTGTACAGTACTCTGCTGAACTACTTTGTAGATTTATAGACTTACTAGCCCATTGCCTAGTATCTGAAAAAGTTAGTGTTGAGCACTGTTATCTTAATCAAAACATTTTACAACTAGTCAAGGGTTCTCAGTAAAAACCAAACAAAATTAAAAATCATTTTCTGTTTTGCTCATGCAATTTTAAATTTTTTCATTTTGAAACAAATTTAGATTGGCTGCTGGTTTCAATAAATATTTTTCTTTCAAAATCTACTGGGAACCCTTCACTAGTTAGAAACACTCTCCTATATCTAATATTATCATCATTTATTATTTGTACCAGAAAAATGAAATACACTTGATACCTCCCATGAGGTCCTACCAGCACCAAACAGAAGCTGCCCCACCAGGCCAGGAAACCACAAAAGGCGGTCCAACATTGCTGCTCTTGGCAGAGTCTAACCTTGAGGCTATGATCAGATGATTGCTCTGGCGGTGAAGGTTGTAGGTAAGGATACCAGGTGATGGCTCTCTGCAGATTTCATGGGAGTACGCTGATGGTGTAATAGGCCAGTACACGGTGCAGGTTAGTGTGGGTAAGAGCAGAGATAATCATACCTCACTATTCATGGGTGTGTATAGCAGTGATAACTTTAGGGGCGGTGTGCTCAATAGACTTGCATAAGACACCATTCAGACTTTCATACAAGTAGATTATCAACCTGGGAAGACAGGAAGTTGAATCATTTCTAGGTGACCTAATCTTGAGTTTAATGATGTTCGGCTAGACTGATATACAAGGTTCTATCATAGGATTGTAATTTAATAAGGTTTTTTCACCAGCAAAATAAGACCTCAGTTTCATATTAAAAAATTAACAGTAAAAAATTTCTTATGAAAAACAGAAAAACTATATAAACTCAAGAAAAAAAAAGAAAAAAATTAATTCAAAGCAAGAGTTCAGCAGAACCAAGAAAGAAATTAAAGATACGAACAACTTTCTATACTTGATTACAATTAACACCCAAATATTAAAATACAATAAAGGCAAAATATATCTCACTAATTTCTCCAGATGAAACTGAGGTCTTAATTTAATTTCTTTGAACAATTATTTAAAAAATATTTTAGCAAACAAGATATTTGATGAGAACTAAAGTGAAATTACAAAGCAAAAAAAATCATACAGAGCAACTACAATAAAATATGTAAAATTCAATTGATGAAAACTATTTCAACAAAGCTTTTATTTTATTTGTGATGATCAATTTGCAAAAATTTGAATTAAAGTTCTTGCAATCATTTTGGATTTTCAAATTTATAACACACTAGTCTGGGTATACATGGAGTATATTACTAATTGACTAAAGTTGAGAACAAATTCAGCTGTGCATAATCATGGAATATAATACACCAAAAGTGCAAACAAATCAATGAATACAAGCCAAATGAGGCAAAATAAAAAATCAATGAATATAAGACAAGGTGAGCCATCAGAGAATGGCATTGAAACACCATACCTGACAATGAACAAACAATATTACGATTGATTGGAATGAAACTATTATTAAAAGTAAAACCAAGAGTTGTTTTACCATAAATGATTATGTTCAAAGCACTTGTATTATCCCTCTTTTACTCCGACGAAGGACTAGCGTCCGAAACGTCAGTAAGTTTTTTCATCTTTTCACGGTGTATAATTTACCTTTTCATCATTACTGTTTCATTAGAAACACCGACGCAGCTCACACTAGGTTTTTAGCTAGTTATATCTTTGTATTATATGCACAAGCTATACAAACCCAGAGTCTCATTTTATCCAAAATCAACAACAATGGTATATATTATGCCCATATATACTTTCAATTTGGCACAGTCAATTATCATACATGTAGTTGCTCACGATTCCATTCAAAAATACAAAGAAAAACTGCAATTTCATTCTTTCATTGATTATGATGGCTTATTTACTTCTGCTAAGACGTTTTTTGCTGGTGAAAAAACTCATCTTAGGAAACAACATAAGACTAAAATTCTAATAATAAACTTGATTAAGACTAGGAATAAGACCAAGGCTTTATATATCCTGTCCCATCATTAAATAAAATAAACTTAGATGTAAAATTGATAGAGAGGATTTGTTATCAGCTGGAGTAATGGTTACTCACACATGTTGATGTTGCTGATCTGTTCATGTGTTGGTCCAAACAAAATTGATTGTACAACTAAATCTTGCATTGGGCTCCAAATACCAAATCCACTCTAGTTATTTCTAAACTAAAGTTTTCTAGGAACAACTCCCTCAGCACTGATTTTCATAAAGTAACCTTCAAACTTGTTCTATTTTGTAATGACATCACCATGCAGTAAGCCGTACTCACACAGCAGCCATGTTGAATGGAACGATAGATTCCTCAACACGAAGCCTTGCATTCAAGTTCCCAAGAATAAATTTATGTGCATTAAACCAAAGGTTTATAATCTCCTTGAGAAAAAACATGACAGCTTTGCATGAGTATAGCCCCATAGACTGTGCAGACACTGGTTTTACATTGGTAGTGGAAACATTGCACACATTCAAAAATTTGAACTTAATATGTAATTCTGTTTTCCCCATTAAAAATCTGATGTGATGTCATTATGATGTAGCAACATGATAATCCCTGTTCCCTTGAGATTGATTGAATAAATTAATATAAATTTTAGGCCCAATCCCCTTGGAGATACTGAATATGTGATTGAACAGATTATAGGCCCAGTCCCTCCGTAGACTCTGAATACATTAATACTTAATTGAATAAATTATAGACCCAGTCCCTTAGCAGACCCTGAATAAATAAATACTTGATTACATACATTCTAGACCCAGCCTCTTAGCAGACCCTGAATACATTAATACTTAATTGAATAAATTATAGACCAGTCCCTTAGCCTCAAACGAATGTAATGTGTGGTATGTGTAGTTTCACCCCTCCCCCCTGTTGTGATAATATTTTTATTTCTCAATAGTCACAGAGACATATTGCATGGTAGGGGGAGAGGGGTGTGTAGTAGGGTTTGCTGGCTAGCTGGTATGTCTTTATTACTCATTATCATATGATCAATCAATAAAATAATGTACGACGTAAAATCAACCTGAACAGGAGATGAGCTAAAGTGAATGCAGCAAACTTTAGGATTATAATTACAATATTTAATTTTACCCATGAATAACAACTCACACTGAATAATTATCAATGATTTAAAATCTCTCCCACCCCCCCCCCCCCCGTTTTCTTAATCCACATTCAATCATGTTTGTAATTTCTAATAGTTTGCTGCACTCACTCTTTGTGCTTATTTATAAGTCAAGTTTGTTTTGGCCTTAATCATGCAAAACTTGCAGTGAATGATAGAAACAGGAATGTCAGGTATTGAGTGAACTAAGTTGTATACACCAGCTATTATGATTGATGTTGTGACAAATAGAGACAGTGACTCATGGAGTAAATGACAGACCATACTAAAGATTAATGTATCTTTAACATGACACTCAATGCTAAGACCCCCATTACATGACCCCATACTAAAGGTTAATGTATCTGTAACATACCACCCAAAGAATGAAAATCCTGACGCCACAACAGAGAAAAAAACATAGTTTGAGGCCAACCCTAAAGAAGTTCATTTTCATCGCACTCAAGTGATCACAGTGTAATTTGGACAGGAAAAGAGAAAGACAACCAAAGAAGAGCATAACTGTTGAGACAACAAAGTGAAACAAGTGACCTTCCTTATCCTCTGAAAAACAGGATGATTGTATATAACAAGAAAGAGCATGCCTGCCAGAAGCATGGATATTGCTCATTGAATAGCCTTCTATTTTAAAATAATTTATTGTATTCAGGTTGCTTTCTGACATATGGTGTTTAAACTTTCCTAAAATGGAAAAATTAAAAGCAGTTTAAAAAAATTAAAATATTATCTTTTAAAATAATGAATAGTTAACATACTCCTTTATTATTGACTTAATGCACAGTACAATCTGAGAAACTAAAATAACTAAAACGTTTAAGCTTAAGTAATAATACCTAGTCTATGATCTTACAATGCTTTTATAGACAAAGTATTAAAATTAATTGAATTTAGATTTCTTAGATAATGAATTTGCTAAAAATGAATGCCCTACTCACTGCAAAGAGTAAGATCAGGTCAGCTACTCTTGTAATGCATTATACCTACCTACTATTGCTACTGAAAAGTGTGTGCCTTCCAAATGTTGATTAACCAGGATAGACCTTACAATGTCTATATAATAGTTTCTATTAGATTCTGTAGTTATCAGTGTTGTAACATATCTTATACCAGTTACTCACCTATATCCTGTATTGATTGAATCTAGAAGTACACCAGAGGTAAGTATTTCACTGTAGACAGGTGTTAGTATATCAGAGTTGAATACCAACCACAGATGGCTTGATAATCTTTAAACAAAGCATGCTACAACATGTTTAACTTGTAGAACCCTGCATTGATAAATCTTTTACTTGTCTCATACTTGATATTCTTGCCCATATATATATCTTAAGATGTTGGTCTCAAGTGTGAAGCCCCGTGTCTGTTGCCTAGTGATTAGGATAAAATAAGTATGTTCCCATTACTTGAAATATATGTGAGATTTGAATGTAAAACCTGGCAAGATGCTTTAGTCTAGCCATTTCTCGAGAATTTTTTCCAATATATGTGTCACATGACCAAACTCTGATTTATTATTTTATAGCAGAAAAAATATTCTGAAAATGGGCCAACCTTATACTATAGAAACCATGACAACAAAATGTTTCACCAAACTTCTTTCATAGAAACTGATGTATTCGTATTTGTGCCTAGAATGGTTGACTACCATGTTCTGTTAAAAGGTTTTCATTTCCAAAACAGGTCACATGACCTTGAAAAGTCATTGGGTGTTCGCAAAGAAATAACTTGTTCAATAGGTTTATAGTCATAGTGTCTGACTGACTATCTTCATCTTTTATTTTCCTTTCTGTGTCTGTAACCATTCTCCTCTTTGTATGGTGATTCTTGCAAGATGATACACAATGGAACACAATCATGGTGTCTGACTATCTTCATCCTTCGTATTGCCTGGAACAAATACATTCTTGTCTCTGTACTGTCTTCTTGCTTCAAGATACACCATGGACGATCACTTGTTAAATAGGCTTACAATCATAGTGTCTGACTGACTATCTTCTGCTTTATTTTCCTTCCAGTGTCTGGAACCAATCCATTCTTCTCTGTGTACTGTCTTCTTGCAACACAATACACCATGGAATATCACTTGTTCAATAGGCTCACGATCATGGTGTCTGACTGACTGTCTTCATGCTTTATTTTCCTCCCAGTGTCTGGAAGTAATACAGTCTTTTCTCTGTACTGTGGTCTTCTTGTATCATGATACACCATGGAAGATCACTTGTTTAATAGGTTTACAATCATGGTGTCTAACTGACAATCTTGATGCTTTCTTGTCCATTGTTGTCCTGTATTCTTGCATCAGACTTCACCATGACTGATCACTTGTTCAATAGGCTTACAATCATCGTGTCTCACTTAATGTGCTCATGCTATATTTTCCTCCCACTGTCATCTTGCAACATGATACACCATGGAAGATTGCTTGTTCAATATTTTTTTACAATCGTGGTGTCTGAATGACTATATTTATGCTTTATTTTCTTATTTCACAGATACCTTGGAAGATCTCTTTCTCACTGGACTGCTTATTGGTGGAGTATTGGGGAGTCTTAGCGTTTATGTTGAAGGTCTTGTTTCTTTCCATTGGGGTGTCTACATTTACTTCTTTATGTCCTCTGCATACCTTGGAAGATCTCTAGGTGGCTGTGCGGTTAAGTGTTGGGCTGTCATGTCTTGAAGATGTTGTTTAAAACCATTGTACTCGGATAACAAGACTCACTTTATTCTTTTCTCTGTATAGTGTGAAACTACTCAAGACTATGTAATAGCTGTTAATATGATGAAGCCCTGATATAAAGAGTCACTAAAATGATTAACCTAAGTATAAAAATTTAATGGGGCACAGGGGCTAGAATGACCATACTATAGACTTACTTTATGCTTTACACATATTTGTATATATGACAGCAGCATGGAATTAAATAACAAGGCAAACAGGCCAATATATGAAAGTCACTCATACAAGTCTTTTCTACACGTTCCTTATCTTTATTTCATATTCCATTCACTTTTTAATATTCCATTCATTTTTCCGCTGTCAATTTAAATGGTACAAATTTTGACCTCTGAACTAGTCAATGGATAAAGTCAGTATACTCACTATCTGTTTTTTTTAAATTATTTTGTTAAAAAATTTGTACTTCACTTCCTTATTAGATAAACTTTTAGTGAGGTTGATTTCTTATTTTCTGCCCTAATTGACTTATGTTTAACTGAATTATGTACAGGAGCTGCTCAATCTTTAATACACATTATTGACAGAAACAAACCTTGATAAATGGTTAATGGGGCACGCCCCAGGGGCTGGGTACCCTAGCTTGTGTTTATCCCTAAAAACCCAAGGTTGTTACTGACATCCATTCTCTAGTTTTCATCATCAGCACTCCTTTATATCTAGTATAGTATCTAGTACCTTGTTCAATAGTGAGTTGCTTCAAGTCCAACATATTTGTTATGATTCTAATATTATTTAGACATTTCTGATATATTTTGTTTAATAACTAAGTGTCTCTAGTAACTAGGATATATCTCTTTGACCTATGACTAGTAAAGCTTCTATGTCGTGGTGCTTATATCAAGATATTTATTAGTTTACCATCATAGTTTTTATGATTCTAATATTCTTTACACATTTTGATATATTTTGTTCAATAACTAAATGTCTCATACACCTAGTAAATCTCTTTGGCCTACAACTAGCTTACAAATGTAGCTACTTTGTTAGGTTGCTTATAGAGACAATATCATATCATATTTGCTTGGAGCACTAAGTATGGTCATCTAGTGAAATGGGATACTTAACACAAAACATAAACTGCATTAAATGTTCAAAACTATAATACCATTAATTTATTTGGTTTACAGATTTTAATTTTACTATAATATTTATTGTCATTTATAAGATAAGCCAGATTATCCAACCCTAGTTTTTCACCATTAGTTATTGGGGTAAACGATTGTGGGTACCATTTGTCTTCTTTTCACAAGAATTACAAACATATTTTGACCTTTATGAACTGCCTAAATTTGACGACAACAGTTCGCTGTCCAGTTTAAAGACTTGTCAACAAGATATATACTTCATTACTAAAGGTAACAACTTCCAAACAAAGTCCTTCTGTCAACACATTTCTAACAAAGTCACTACAGTCAACAACTCTATATGAAAACCAAATCTGACCAATTAAGCCAGATCATCCAACCCTAGTTTTTCACCATTAGTTATTGGAGTAAACGATATTGTGTGTACCATTTGTCTTCTTTTCACAAGAATTACAAAAATATTTTGACATTTATGAACTGCCTAAAACTGACGACAACAGCTTGCTGTCCAGTTTAAAGACTTGTCAACAAGATATAAACTTCTAACACAGTCACTACAGTCAACAACTCTATATGAAGACCAAATCTAACAAGGGACATCCCAATCAACACAAGTTATTTTTGTGCAAAGAATCAATTGAACAACAAACCATACATAACAACAAGATGTCAATTATTACAAGTTACAAAATGTCCATCCTAAGTGAAATATAACATTAACAATATTAGCCACCTTTGGAACAGCCAATGTCTACTCTTTTAGCCTCCACCTTGAATTTAACACTAGACTCAAACAATTATTTCCTCTTTACCCCTTCTCTCCATCAGTGCTCTGTTTCAAGAGTATTTAAAGCTGAAGCTACAATTACAAATATTTACACATAATGGGCCTGTTCAGACCAAGTGAAATTCTGTTCTAATTTTGTACAAAAATCTGTCATCGCTAAAACGTTTGTATTGTGAAAACATATTGATTGCCTTTCAAAATTTTGTCAATAGGCTCCAGACATCAAAAGATGTTGCCGAGGTCCTTTGGAAGTCTATAATGCATTGTCAAGTGCCAACATCTTAATTTGGCAACAGCTAACCTTTATCACAAGTTGTCATATTGCAAATTCATGCTTGACTGCTCAAAATTTCCTAGTATTTTGAGTTGTACTCCAGAGATGGATAAGGGTGACCAAGATGACAGTCAGCCTTACTTTTATTATTACAATTCATAGTGTTCTTATCAGGTGGATAACTCTCAACTACCATACTATCCCTATTTGCTGAGTTATAGTGCACAAGTCACTGCCCAACAGCAGCATTTCATTCAGTACAGTGAAGGAGTTTCAAATCTTCCCTGTACCTCTGGCCAAAAACCAAACAAAGGAACTAGTGGAAAAGATAGCTCCAACAAAGAGTATGAAACAGTATGAAACTTTTCAACAGAAGCAAAAAATATCCAGCGAATTTTTGGAGAGATTGATAATTTGATTGATGTTAATCATAAAGTTACTCATTCATTTATTTGTTTATCTGTTAAGTCATTTTAACAGCATGCCTGAGCTTAGGGTAAACCATAAAAGGATTTATAATTATTCTAACTCCAGCTTACACTCTTATTTTATTATTTACTACTAATACTTTATAAATGTTTCCAATTAAATGTTATTAAACGTTTTATCAATACTATGGCATGGAGAACCATGGCTTATTTTCTCACCAAACTATCAATTCCATTACTCTTGTAATGTTCTACTTTTCCTACTAATAGTAGACAAAATCAAATGCCCTACATTAATCTTTGTATCATAATAGACCTACATTTGTCTATACAACAGTTTCTATTAAGTTATATAGTTATCAGTGTTGTAACATATCTTATACCAGTTACTCACCTGTATCCTATATTGATTGAATCTAGAAGTACACCAGCGGTACGTAATTCACTGTAGACAGGTGTTAGTATATCAGAGTTGAATACCAACCACAGATGGACTAATAATCTTTAAACAACTCATGCTCCATCATGTTGAACTTGTAGAACCCTGCATTGATAAATCTTTTACTCTTCTTGTACTTGATATTCTTGCCTGTATATATATCTTAAGATGTTGGTCTCAAGTGTGAAGCCCTGTGTCTGTTGCATAGTGATTAGGATAAAATAAGTATTTCACTGTAGACAGGTGTTAGTATATCAGAGTTAAATACCAATCACAGATGGGTTGATAATCTTTAAACAAAGCATGCTACAACATGCATAATTGTGAAACTTCAAGCCAATAAGCCTATGTTTTCATGGTGGCATAACTATTTTGTTTAATGTCTCATTTCAATGTCAAGCACTGTGTCACATAACAAAACTATGCCAAATTCCTATTAATTTCAATGCAGCCAAATGTGACCACCAATATCCAAAGATTGTAATGACAACATAATATTATTTCAATATCTATAGTAAACCTCAAGAGTTTTGGATTCAAATATCTTGGTGAAATGTAGCTATGAATAATTGTCAGATATCTGACTGTGATGCAGTCTGGCAGTATTCTTGGTGCAAGTATTTTACTTTTTCATGATAAACCATAATTTACTATAATGTATTGGCATGTGGAGTCCTATACGAGTCCTATACGAATTAAATTTTTCACCTCTGTGGTCTAAGAATCATAAATGAGAGGAGTTGGTTAGGTCCTTGCCTTGATCTGAGGGTTTTCTCCAGGTTTTCTGGTTTAACGCCCTCCATAAAACCTATCAAGCTCATTTTTCAAACTGTGAGCAACAGCGGTATCCTGACTTCCATCAGCCCAAAGGTTTTTGAGGGTACATAAGTAAGGTAACTATTAGCCATTCTGAGGTTGATGAAAAAGCTGAGTGCAGTTGACACTGCAATGCATTGTAGGGCTGTTATCAGTGATAAATAGAAATTGGAAACGTCCCCTAAATCAGCCCCATAATGCACTACAATACCCACTTTTCCTCAGCTTTTTCATCAACCTTTGAATAGCTAATAACACAAGAGTGCTCTCAACAAAAAAGTACAATGTAGGGCTAAAGATAAATGCAAGCAAAAACGTTTCATCAATTTTTGAAATTAGTGCTATTTGTGTTGTACATAGTAATGTTTTTACTCTATTACTTTGGCTTATCTGTAACATTTCCCATGTGCATCTTGATTGTTGTTCACTGTAGTGGAGTCTCCTAAAAAGAACAAACTCAAATGATTAAATAATGGAATGATCTAATGGAATTAGATTTCCTTTGGAAATTACAGAGCAAGATGCTCCCCCTCTCCTTCAGAATTTTTGATCTACAATTCTCCCTCTTCTTTAGATTTTCAAAATGATGCCCTTGGCAGGGGTATGGATATTTTCTGGAACTAGCCAGTGCTCAAGATATCTATTGGCTGATATTTAATTACTGGAAATAGGTAGAAGCCAGGTAGAAAACAGGTAAATCCTGTTATATCCAAAAATCAAATACTGTAGATGTTAGCTAGCAGTCAAAAATCAAATGCGGAAAGCAAATGGAAAATAATGCCTGATAAATGAAAGGCAAGTGCTCCTATAGTAATCAGTTATAACCACTGTAGCTAATACTCTGCTGTCACTGTCCATTTTACATGTACTGCTGGTAAAAAAAGGAAAACGAAAACGCTTATTAGCTAAAACAATTAATAGAATGACATTACTTCCCTGCAGAAATAATTTTCCGGGTTATACGTTATTCTTTTACCCTGAGAAGGAAACAGTAGTCCATGAAGACTTAAAGGTAATTAAACCGTTTTTAAAGGAATAGTTAAATCAGTATAGCTCTTGCATTTTTACAATGAATTAACAAAACAGGAATACGATGACTCACCAATAGCAAAAGGAAATCTAAGACGAACATTACTAAACAGGTTGGTCAAACTACAACGTGAGAAAAAATTTCAGCTAACCAGAAACTGATTGTGGTTTTGGATTAACTGTTATAAAAGCATTGTGTTCTTGCAATCAGGACCAATTTGTTTCAGTGGCTTATACAGACTGCAAGGCCTTCTTTGTTGGTAAGGTTGTTCAGGAAGAAGGAAATGCGCTGTCTGTTAGTTTCCTGAATTCAAAACTTTAACAGAGCAAATATGAGAAGCCAAAGGAGCAGTGTATTCAGACAGTGTATAGCCAACAGATATTTATGAACAGTCTGCTGCCCGTGGATGATCCCCCAATAAAAATAGATTGGTATTCCAGACAATTATTCAAAACTTAACCTAACAAAATAGATGCTTTACTATGGGGAAAATCAAAAAGCAGATTCCAAACAATGAAGTTATTGTACTGTTTTTCTCTGGGTTCTCCAATTATTCATCCCTCAAACCTGACAAGCTAAATTCCATTTTTACAGTATCATGCAATGACTTTGATCAAACAAGAGGTTGTTTTTTCTAAGGATAATATTTTAAGGTTCAAACAAAGACTTTTTTAGGGAAGCAACAGTGACGTGTTCTGCTAATGCGCTGCCAAGTCCTGCCGATAACGATGTCGTATGTGAGTAGAGTTGTTTGTTGGTTCTCTCCTGTGCTTTGAGGGTTTTTCTCCGGGTTCTCCGGTTTTCCTCCCTCCTCAAAAATCAGCTACTAAGTTCTAATTCGATCTTTGGGCTTTCACCTACTGTAGTTTGGAGCCTAGCTCTGTTGTGATTGTCCCACGCTGTGATACAACAGCTAAAGCTAGTAAATTTGGTTAGATTTTTTTTCAAGGAAAACAATTACACAGTATAAACATTTTGTAAAGATTCTTAAAGTGAGCCTATTAATACCATCCCCTAAAAAGCTGTAAGCATTATGCTATCAAGAAAAACAATTAAGTCATAGAATAAAGCCTATACAAACAATAATAGTATATATTTGTTGAATTGTTTTGAACTTCCTAGTATTGTCCCTATCTTCTTATTAAAATGTGCCTTAAAATATGAAAAATAAACTTACAGTAATATAGCAGTGAATATTATTCTATATTAGTAAAAATACATGTGATTATTGAAAATCTTGCATGCTAATTGGTCGAGAAACTCACACTAGCACACGATAATCACCTCCATACTGTCCCCAAAAGGACTAAAGAGGCTAACAAATTTGCACTAACTTTGTTTAAAGCTAAAAAAGGACTTAATCAAATAAGTTCAAACAAGCTGCGTTGAATTGCAAAGTCAGAGTTCGCCTGTGCTGTAATTGAAAGCCGTGCTTGTCACCAATTAAAAATTTTCCTAATTTTAAATGTGTCTTTCATCTTCTTTTTTTGAAAGAATCATCTTTGTATTTATACTAAAACAATTATTTGCCCCGCTCGAAGACTCTCGTCTCGGCAAATATTCCCCGATGTTCACTTCGCCTTCGGCGAATGATTGTTAAATATTGCATACAGGGAATACCATTCACTTACATTATCTTACCATAAAATCCTAGTAAACCTCCCTTGAGAATACCAATACAAAAGTGAAAATTAGCATAACAAAAAACGTTTTTAAAGGATTCTGGAAGTATAGTACTGGTATTAAAAAATCATCATATACAGGTAAGAGGTGTATTGCCAGAAATTCAGAAATGGAGGGAAAGGTTGGAAAACGTTGCAGGCTTTGTAAACTCCATTGTCATTACTATGAAATGTACACAAATAGCACAAATATGGAATTTGTGTTTGCACTCCTTGTGTGCTTGAAAGAAGAACCAGACTTATATTAGTTATAAGCACCCCTGGTTATAAGCCAACTAGTCTGCTAATGCAAATTTCCTTAGAGTTATAAGCCCCCTGGTTATAATCACCCATTGTTATAAGCCCACTAGTCTAATCTTATTCATTCAGGGCTTCTGACAGGATGCGGGGAAAAAATTGAAATTATGCGGGATTTTTTTCCGGCTTATGCAGAGAAAATGGCAAATTATGCGGAATAGGATGCGGGATGACGTCACAATCGAAAAAATTTCTGAATTTTTTTTACAGGATTATACACGTTTTTTTAAAAATTTTGCTTCTATATTTAACTCCAAACTTTGTTTAACTAAAGTTTTACGCAATTATTTACAGTTTTACCTTGATTTTGCTTCTTTATTTGACACTGGTCTTGTTTATCTCAGGTTTTTAATCCACACGTGTAATCGTCGTGTTCTTCGCACTACATGCAATTCTTCTCGATATGCTTCTCTCCAAAACATTGCTTTGAATGTTTTTTTTTTTCGAAACCTTAAATTTATGATCTGTTTTTGAAGCTAAACAAAAAATCTCAACGTTATTTACCACCTCCCCTCACCTTGCACAACAATCGTTTGCATATTCGTAGTTAATAGATTATCTATTATGTACGCCTTATTATAGGAAATTAACTCGCTCCACAAAATCAAAAATCCTTAAATAGCATAATTTAAGTCGTGTTAATTTCTTCAATTTTATCTATGATGTATTTGCTTTTGAAATATTATATTTTTAAAACTGAACATCACAGTGCCAGTTATTAAGCTAACCCTAGACTAAAATATACTTGTTTACAATGGTAACGATTAACAATCATAATCAGTTTCTAGACATCAAAAGAAACAGCATTTGCCTACATGTACATGTAATTGTCTCGGGGTGCTATTTTACGCGCGAAAATCTTGTCTGCGAATACATGTATTTAACCAGAACTCTCATTTGCTATCTATGTCTGCTATTGTTTGACTTCTAGCCAATCAGAGAGTACGTTTTATTCAAGGCTAGTTACCAGGCTCTTTCACAGTTTTTAACTAAGAACGCCTTGTTCCTTTTCATTACACGATGGCGTATGATTCAATATACAGTTTTAAACGCTGTTTATTGCTTGAAATTTGGTAAGTAAACAATAAAAAATTCGTAATTTCATCAAAATAAGAAAACATTATGATACATTTCTTCTTGATTATTAAGTTTTCTTTAGATTTTTGATGAATTATGCGGGATTTTGCCGGATTATGCGGAAATCGTTCGATTGTGCGGAAAAAGGCAAATTATGCGGATCCGCACCCGCGCATCCTGTCAGAAGCCCTGTTCATTAACTGCCCCACCCCACCCCCATTGTTTTCTGACTTCATTACATTATATTATTACACTTTAATTTATATTACCCTTATGTTCTTTTGTATTTTTATGATTTCAAGACACACTCCTCTGTATGTTCATTTCACTGCCACACCCCATGGTTTCCCACTGTCTCTATGTTCTTATAACCAATCAATGTTTATAATGATGGCCACAGGCTAAGTGTTTACTTTGAATGAAAATATCTCTTTGCCAAAGTCTTTCATAACTTGACCATTTTAAAGCAAACTAATAAGTTCAATGTAAAAAGACAATAACTCTCCTGTTCAGGTTGTCTTAACACATACTTAATTAAGTATGAGAGGTGTCATCAAAGTGCTATTTTATGTTTTCACACATCACTATAAATGATATTCAGAGAAAATCAAGCTCATTTTAAATGTTTAGATCCAAAATGTTCAGTTTTGATGAGCAGAACTCACTCATGAAACCTCCCACAGCAGATAGTTATGTCTTGCTCAAGACTGTTTGCTATTTTCATGTGCAAGAGTAATACATGTAACATACCAGCAAACACAGTTGTCAATAAGACTGAGGGCACAGAGTACATAGGTCAATCATAATCATCTCCAGACATTGTTCCTCGCCTGAAAATAAATTCAAGGAAATCATTAATATTATATGTTGATTAATATCTAGACTGATTCCACGAGTCAGTCTAGGTATGACTCCAGTGTCTAAAATAATGGCTGGTCAACGGTTGGGTATGATGATTAGCCAAATATATTTTACCTCAGACATCACGAAAGAAAATTCTTCAGTTCAAAAAGCAAAAAATAATAAGAAAAAAATTCCCAATAATGGGGAAAAATGAAAAAGTAAATAAACCAAGACTTGGGAAATTATTGAGATCACATTTTATGGACAGTTATTTCCCAACAAAAACCCCCAACTGAGAATCAAAGTAATACAAGTTGCCCTGATGGAATCCCAAAACTACCTTTTCTCGTTTGCTAAAATAACACTGATGTGTTATATGACTAAAGACAGGCTAACTTAAGTTCAACACAATGATCAATAACAAAAATGGGATAAGTCACTAGTTATACAATCACCAAGCACAAAGAGCAAAAACTATGACTTATGGAATCATCCAATCAATATTTTGAAGAAAAAAATGTATTGTTTTTTATGATAATGGAGCCCCATGCTGTCCAAAGGTGCACAATACTTTAGAAAAAATAGTAACCCATTGAGCTGATTTTTCATGGCTTTATTATGTTACTTCCGTCAATATGACCTTACATCTGCATACACATCACAGGGTTCCCGCTTGATTTCAAAGCAAAACTCACAAATGCACATAAAAAATCGCTTTGGGACAAATTTTAGATCAAGAACAACAAAAAAAAATATGCAGTCTATGACTACATGTATCTACTGCTTCATTGGCCAATAATACAAGCAATAACCAGAGAGGTAAGATATGATCAAAAAGAAACAAATGAAAAGAATAAATGAAAAAAGTAAATGATCATGAAAATAAGTGTAAAAACTGAAAAGAAAAGCTGTGTAATTTGGTAAAACAAAAATAGAAACAAATGGTCATAGTGAAATTGCAAAAGTGTTGACAATGACTATAAAAACAGACATGTCATTTAAACTTTAATTTTAACATACTAACTGAAGAAATTAATTAACATAATTAATTAAATTAATCAATAGGAAGCGTCCCTGTATTTTGCCACATCTACTAGAATAATCTTTGTTTACGTATTTTATATTATGTAACTAATATATTTGATCTGGCATCCAAAAACCACTCTTCAAAGAAAATATTAAACACAAACATACAGAAAATTGAGAATTTAAAAAGTATAAATAAAACACATAAGCTTATGTGACATACAGTAGAGTTACTAAAATACAATGTAAGCTTACAGGTTATTGTATAAGTTTAACTTACTCACAGTTTATGAGCACAAAATAATCAAAATTATTGGTTTGTCGATGGCAATTACTGGAGTCTTGATAAACATTATTAATTTTGTTCCCAGAAGCAAATTATTCACTCTCAAAAGAGGCTTTTAAAACTTTTACAACCGTTATAGAAGGCTAGATTCTATATTTCGAATGAATGGAGGTGTTGAGTTGTCAACACAAAAATCACTCGATCAGCCATACCACAGGTGATCATAATTCTGCTGAAATATCACTTGAGAAATTGTGAAAATGCCTGAAAAATCCTCTAAGAATAATCATTTTAAAATGCTTGAAGGTTGTGCTTGGTTGTTGAAGCAAAATAGCATAAAATTATTGTAAATAGAGTAAAAAATACTTTGAAAATCTTGCATCAAGAAAACATTTTAGCACATGGAAGGACCAAAACCGTAGCTTGGCTGTTTCGATCGATAACAAGTCAACAACCGGATGAAGGATCACAAAACAAATGTATTGGTAGTAAGTTGTACACAGACAATGAAATACAGTCAATTCAAAAAACGTTGTCGTCGACCTGCTCAAGCCTACGCGACTAGATCGAAAGGAATATGGGTAAAAATCACTGAAGCGGTTAAATATTCGTTCTGAATTAATTGTTTCTGTAGTAATAAGATAATAATGGCGAGAAACAATCCATCAAATGCATGTCTTTGGGGTTAGGGAAAGAAAAACAAAGTAGTTATGATTCAGTTCACAATTCCGAAAATATGAAGGCATTAAAAAAACGTCTCCTTCAACACTTCACGCTCGCCTACGAAGGTTCGTGCTGTAAACCAGGCATAACTAGTCAGATAAAATTATTGAGTCAACTCGGCTTCAATGATTGCTACCCAGAGTTCCTTTCGGTCCAGTCGCGTAGGCTTGAGTTGGTTGATGACAACATTTTTTGAATTGACTGTATTAGCTATGCCTTTAAGGCAAAAGCTAAGTTGAAAAATGAAAAAGACTCCTGTCTAGGTTAATATTCCCTGATATTCACTTTGCCTTTGCCGAGTTATTGTTAAATAACAACAATAAAGAAAATTTGTATCACAAAATCTAATAGGTTGTATCTATTTTTCAATCATTTTTATCCTGTCTGACAATCAAACGCAAAGCTGTGTCCCCCTTTTATGCAATCAGAACTTTATAATCAATAAAATAATAATAAATCAAATAAAATAATAATTTGTTATTATTATTGTATTATGTAATAACAACGATAAAGAAATTTGTATCAAAATGTCGAAAATATAAAAGCTAATTTATTTTTGAAAAAGGTTGTGAAAATTCAGTTTCTCTTCAGGACAACATTTTACCCCCTAGATACGGAATTTAGTAAAAAAAGATGTTTCCTTATACTTATAAGATATATAAATTACCATCATATATATTTTAATAATACAAACGCTACTAGTGCTGTTTTATGTTCTTTACGGAGGGGTAGGTAAGTATACGTTTTTGTCTTCAAAGTACGAAGAAAATAAGTTTAAGAAAAACTCTTAAAGAAATAGAAAATTGGACAAATAAATTCAAAAAAGGATTAATACACATCTTTAGTGTTGTTCAAAGTTTAAAAAACCATTCTACCAACACAAAATGCATGTTTGGAAACAAATGTTTTCCTTCGACGACAAGCGAAGTCACATGTGCCTCAAGAAACATTCGTTAACGCAACGAAAAGACAACAAATATCAGAGAAAAAGGCCTAAAGAGAAGTAAGAACATTTAAGTTCAATATTTCAAGGGATTTTGTAAGGTCCTGAACGTTACTTACCGTCAAAATAGCTATTTTCTTCTCTTTACAAAACCCACATTCGCCATGTTTTTCTTGTACGACGCGYGACAACCAAAAGGGCTGATGGGATATCTGTATTGTATACCCATAAAACCACAGGTAGCCCAAGCTTGGTTTCTGTGGTGTC
>NW_022258635.1:0-15630 GCF_009602425.1 Actinia tenebrosa | reverse complement strand
AAAACAATGAAGTCAGAAAGAGAATGGTTAGCTAGATTAAAGTGGCGGGAAAMTGGTTTGGTGGGATCGTTAAGGAAACAAGCGTACCCAGGCTGGCCATTGTCCTTGCAAAGTTCTAATCCACCAAGTAGCTCAACTGCTCCTAGTTCAGTGCTTCCTGGTGCAGTGCTCCATAACTGCACAATAACATTCAACTATCCAAAAAACAAGCATGTCCAAGAGTGATGAAGCCAGCACCGGATTCCACGAGGCAGAAAAAATCAAACTTCATGCTTCATTTTGGATGTTTTATCTTTTTGAATATTTCTATTCAGATTTGACAGTTTAGGCAATCAATTTGTAATCGCTTCATCATATTTCATGGAAGTTTTGAGAACATAATTAAACTTGTTGTTGACTAAATTTCAAAAACTAACAACTCTTTTTTCATTATTTGTTTTTTTTCATGAGCGCGAGCCATGGTCGCTTGTCCTGAAAAACTTTGTAAAAAGCTAAATACAGTGTAACCCCGCTCTGTGGACACCCGTTTAATAAGGACACCTCGTTATTAAGGACACGTTTCAAAGTCCCAACGAAAGCTCCATACATTTTCTGTTAAATTAACCCGCTTCATAAGGACACCCGTTAATAAGTACAAAGGACACATTTCTAGGACCTCAATGACAGTTTCCATACATAAACAACCCAGCATTAAGGACACTTGAAATTTGAAGACGTCTTTACTGTATTTGTTTATTGATATAATGAGCTGAATACGGATTATATTGTCAGTGATCACTGATCATTGAAGTATAGTTTGCTATTACACCATAATGAAATAGACAACGCTCGATTTTAGCAGGATTTTAAGCGATGTTCAATTAGTTTGGTTCAATCCCAGTATTTTGAACTCTGTTCAAAAAAACTCAGATTTCTTTAAATGAAATTATACAGCACAGTACAGTATAGTACAGAAATGATGTTGTGTTTGTACAGTAATGTACTTTTTATTTCAGTTTAGGCTGTTGTATTGAACATTGTAGCTGCAAGTGTGCAGCACTGTAAAAAAAAGAAAACAAGAAAAAAAGAAAACAGTAAACAAATCTCACAGACGTCTTTAAATTAACTTGTACAATACAATGCAGTACAGTAAATGCAAATGTAGTTCTTATACAGTAATGCATTTTTGTTCCAATTTAGGCTATTATATCGACCATTGTAGTTCAAGGTTAACAGTAAAGAAATAAATGGTTTAAAATATGTTTTCAGCTGTTTTTCTGAAACCTTGGTTAATAGGGACACCCCCTAAATAAAGACAGTTTTGTCTGTCCCAAGGGTGTCCTTATTAATGGGGTTCCACTGTACACAATTTCTGTGTAACCTCTTTATAAACGTTTTTAATATTTTCACTATTAGTATATGTTAACGCCAAATGACATGCTCAAAATTCTAATTCTTTATCACCAAAAAAATCTTTACTATAACTGCCAAAATGAAACAAATATAAATTGCAGAAGATTATTTTAAAAAAAACATCCTGGCCAATATTACACTCGCTGATTTACCAGTCTGGTTACTAACAAGCATTGACAGTGTAAGGACTGAGTGTACATATAGTCTGTATTTGTTGAGCACTAATAAAAAAAAAATTAATGGTGGAATAAACATTAATCAACGCCGTTACTGTAGAATAACTTCGTATTTATATTTGCCCCCAACCAAAAYGGCTGTCGTATCGTCAAAGTAGTCCATGAAGACTGACCTAATGGGTCTATTATACAGTCATCAATTAACTCAAGACTCATGTCATAAGGATGATGCAAGCAGGGCGTTTGTAGGTAGGAATAGCTGTTTCCAAAATTATAGCATCTTAATCAGCCTTTATCATTTATATCCATTCAAACAAGTAGAAGCCAGCTTATTCATTTGATTTTGCACCCTAAGTACCAAAAATACTTAATCATTCTGATAGCTTTTCAAAGTTGAAAAGACATATCCATCAACACCAGCATCATAGTGCTCCACATACACAACTTTGTTGTCTATGGCAGTACACGTTATAAGCTTCATCCTTTGTGCAACTAGAACAAATGATGAAACCAGTAGTCTGCAGAATCCGTATGACAGCAAACCCATCATTGTTGCAGTCCTTCAGAAAATACTGGACTTCCCATAGGCTGTGGTACCATCTTGTCTAGACTTTAATGCAACCAAATGCTGGCTGATTCCTCCTTCTTCTTGTAGCCGTGGTAAACTTGGCTACCTTTAGCCATTCCTTGTGCAGCAAACACTGTAAGTGCAGCCAAAGTATTTTATTTTATGATTTCCGCTCCGTTTATTTTATTGTTCAGCGCACGTATTTTTTTGTTATCATTGGCTTTGTTTGTTTCATTTTTACCTCTGTTTAGTTTACCCAGGGCTCATGTTTTTGTACTTAATGGAAATTTATCTCAGGTTATAAGTTAACTTTCAAATCAATTAGTCATTGCAAAGAAACTTTTGCGAAGAAACCGTTGCGAACACTATATTGGTCTCCCCAATTAGTAGGACACTTGTGCCTGCCTAGAAGAAATAGAGACTGTAATAAAGTTATTATTATTATTATATAAATCCTAGTATTGCGTTGGATTTTGCGGGAAGCTGTTAATGTTGTATTTTCTTAACTCTCTTAGAGCCGGGACAGTTGGTAAGCAACATATAACTTTAATATATCTATTTTCTCTTTTCTTTTTTGCCTTTTCGAATTGCTGTTAACTTGTATTTTCTGTTAGTTTCAGTTTCACGTTTAGGTTTAATAAACTTTAATCAGTATGAAACGTCTCCATGCTTGCTCTAAGCTGAAGTTACAGTGAAACCACTACCGAAACAACTTACTGCAATGTCTGGACCTCGAACAAGATCTATGACRATGAAAGGAAAAGAGTTTCGACTAGAGCGTCTTAAATTCAGTTATAGATCATCGAAAAGATGTTGGTTAACTCAACTAAATTCTTTGACGTCCTTAATTGTAACAGAAAACGATGTTCAAGCCATCCAACTTTAATGTCTTAAACTGGAGAAGAAAGTGATTGATCTCACCAAGGATTATGAAGAATTGGAAAAATAGCTACCCTCAGAACAAGATAAGACTGCCTTGGATAATGAATTTGACGGCCTGACTAAGGAGAATGTAGATCTTCTAAAGATGGTCAGCAACCGAGTTCGAAAATTAGAAAGGTTATCGGAATCATCCTCAACCGGATCTCGAAGCTCATCTAAGTTGTCCTCTTTCAAGTCTTCAAATGCAAGATCTTCAAAAAACAATCTTCCAAAGCATTATGAATCTTCAAGACACTCCTTATCAAGTCATCAGTCATCAATGTACACTAAATCTTCTGCTCGACAATCATTGAATTAGGAACGACGGTTAGATCTTCAAGACAAGATAGCAACACTGCAGTCCAAACTCGATTTAACAACGAAGAAACAAGACTCAAGCACGGCTAGGGGAGATCCATAGACAAAGATTAGAATTGAAGCTGAATGAGGAGAGAATCAAGGTAGATTTGTTACACTACGAAGACAAATGCAAGACCGAAGAAGATTTAGTACGTACCAAAGCCGAATTGGATTCTGTGTGCAACAAGGTTAAATTCCAATTAGATGAATCTTCCTCAGAAGATGCCCCAAATATACTACCACGAGAAAGTTGCAGCAAAGAGCTTCTGAAGAAATTTATTGATCAATCCCAACAACATACTGGTGACACGAAAGAACCGTATGATGATGATAGAAGTCTATCTGAACCATCAATATCCGATGAATACCTCTTGGAGAAAAGCTGCAAGCGCCTCATTTAAAGTTAGTCCTTCAACCAGAAGTAGTTTGGTCGAACGTCAACTCATCGAAATCGTCAAGACTTTAGCAGACAATCAGCTTCACTCTGATTTACTGTTCCCAGAGCCAGGAATATTTACTGGAGATTTCTTGCAGTATCCAGCATGGATTCAAGAATTTGAGACATTGATTGAGAGTAAGACGACGAAACCTATGGAAAGAATCCATTACCTCAGGAAATATGTTGCAGGGGAAGCTAAGGAAGCAATTGATGGTCTTCTCCTTAATTCAGATGATGCGTATCATAAAGCCAAGGAAGTTCTTTTGAAACGTTTTGGCGATCCATTCACAGTAGCCAGCGCCTATCGGCAAAGGAGGACTACGAAAGCTTGCTGACTTTTTAATTCATTGTGAAAAAGCTATGATTGGTACAAGTAGCTTACAAGTCCTAGATGATGAATTAGAAAATCGTAGGATGTCAGCAAAGCTTCCCAAATGGTTAGTAAATCGTTGGACAAGAGTAGTCTATCAACACAAAGAAGATTATTGGAGGTTTCCACCCTTTAAGAAGTTCGTGGAATTCGTGACTAAAGAATCTGATATTGCCAACGACCCAGTGTTTTCTTCGCAGAGCTTTGAAGTACCGTCCTTTAAGAAACCAAAGGACGCTGCAAAACCGCTTAAGCCAGTGACTTCTTTCTCAGCAATAACCAAAGATGATTGCAAAAGTATAAACCCAAGTGAAGAAAAACCAGAAAGGAAAAATGCATCCGAACCACTACGCTTATTGTGTAAGTCTTTTCATAATATCAACGAATGCGAACAATCCTTGATGGAATCAGTTGAAGAAAGAAAGAAGTTTGCAGCCGCCAATGGTCTATGTTTTGGATGTTTAAAGACAGGGCATCGCTCTAAGGACTGTAATGACGAAAATTATGTGAGATTTGCAAGAAGCTACATCCAACTTCTCTTCATGGCGATTTCAAGGTCAAAATTAACCAGAACTCTGTTGATGCCAAAGAACAAGATTATTTAGATTCTAAACAAAGTACATCTCACTATACCAAGGTAAAGTTTAACACGTTCAGCAAAGCAACGTACTCGATGATCGTTCCGTGATGTTGATTTTGCTCAATAATTCCCTACCGCATCCAAGAACTGTGCCTCTAGAATGTACACCCATTGATGGCATTTACTGTTTTAAACTTTATTGTACAAACAAGACAAAGCAAGAAAAAAAAATCAAGTAAACATTAGGATCACAGGATCACTGTTAAGAAGCCACAGAAACTGTCACGAAGTAGGAAGATAAGAGTCATGATGAACCTTAGTTGTTGCTGGCGCCACAGTTGTGAACATTGTTAATGAACTTTAGCTGATAGGTCTGATCGTCCCATTGGTTAATCAGGACTGTTTAAATAGCAATAGGTTTCTTGGCATTGTTGAGGACAACAATTAAAATCTAGGGGTGTATGTGAGAGACTGGAAGCGAGAGCGAGTGTGGACTGGGCGCGAGTGAGAAGAACAACGTTTTAAAAACGTTTACAGGATGGATCCGAACCAAGTTGATAATAAATGTGTTCAGTTTTAAGCCTGGTTTCTATGGAGAGGGTTAACAATGACTCAACAAATGAAGATGATGATGAAGAAGAATCTGATGATGGGAAGAAAAATTTAGCCTGTATTATTTCAGCCTAAATGCTATCATGTCCTCTATCATAAACATAACAGCATTTTTGCTGTTGTCTTTGAGCATGATTAAATGTACCTGTAACTTAAATAATGAAATTGCTCATAATTAAAATATATTTGATTTTCATTTAAGATTGGAAAGAACAAAATATGCTTAAGGATGAAGCGAAAAGGGTAAATGCCCTTCTCAAAAAACATCATCAAACTAAGGTATTTTAGAATCATTCCATGATTTTTTAAAGCTTATAAATACCATTTTAGATTAACATTGGTTGCAGAACTTATACTCCACCAAGTAGCATTTACAATATGAGCGGTTGATTTGTATGGGATTTAGAGAATGGCAAGCCCAAGGCGAGCTGTTGTAAATCTCATACGAATCAGATGCAAATATTGTTAACTTCTTATGAAAAGTCTTGGACTAAATTTTCATTTTATTTTCATGTAAATTTTTTACGATCTAAACAGTAATTTTGACTGAGAAAATCTAATCTAAAGTCTAATGCAAATGAAGACGATTCTGTATCAGACTTGAACCTCAAATACTGTTATCACTTTCTATTGTGCTTCACTCATTATCTATTCATGAGTTTTATAAGATTAATTATAAGATACTCCAAAATTAATTTGGGGTATTTTTTCGGGGAATTGGGAAAATGTTTGTCGACCTGGGACAGCACAATATTTCCAAACTACCAACAATGCTTAAGGTTTGCAATTCAAGCTCAAATTCATTTGTACATATTTGTTTTTTTAAATGAATAGGATGCAAGTTCAAAACAAGATCTAAATCGAAAATTTCCAAAGGAGCTGCTGAAGGAGCTTTTTCATGGTGTGTATGAGAGACTAGACACCATAGCTAACCTCCTTCAGCAGCAATAACAAAATGCAAGTCTTGCAGTTTCTAGTACACCAGCTAGAAGTGAAAAAATGGCCAACAGGCCCATGCCACTTGTCACAAGTGCAAGAACAAGTCTTGGGTCAAATGAGGTACTTTTCTGATATGGCATTTTAATTATGAAGATATCTTTGATTTCAAAATACAGTAAAATCCCAATAGCTTCAACTCACAGCTCTGCTCCAACTCAAACCAAAAATGATTTTCTCTGGATTTACATTAACTTTAATTAAATTTATCCTCAGTAACTTGACGCCTTGATAACTCTAACTTTTAATTGTATTTCCCTTGAAGGTTCGATTTATCAAGATCCTCATATTGCAGTAATATTCATGTTTTTGATCATCCGGACTCCATTATCTGGACCTTTTAGCCTAGTTCCAAGGTGTCCAGTAATAGAGGTTTGACTGTATGTCCATGTTAAGAGCAACAATAATTATACAAGTATGAAAGAAAATTTTATAGTATCTCATTCACCTTTTCTGTTTTTTTTAATTTCAGGAAACTATGCTTCAGAGCCCCAGTGGATCACAGTCACCTGATTACAATAAGGAATTTTTTAAGTTTCAACTGAAAACACAAAACAAAACGTTTTTAAATTTAATTGGACAGTAATTTTTCAGACTTAAAAGTATACTTTTTTTCAGATCTTCAATGGCATAAACTTATTGAAGCTTGTAAACGCCAAGGCCAAAAAGCCAAAGCTTTTATGCAACAGCCTTGCTGTCAATTCTCTTCTCAGATGAAAATATGAGAAATGGCAGTGTAGAGCCAAAAGATATTGTGTCAAAGAAGTCAGCACTGGACCAGGCTAAAATAGACCTGATGAAAAGTAAGTTTCGTTCATAAGATAATGTGAGTTGTGTTCTAGAGTGAAGACATTAGAGTGAAGACGCTAAACCCGTGAAATAAAGAATGATAGTTAAGGTGTAATAGTCAAATATATACAAAAGGAAACATTGGAATTAGAGGCTGCTAAGGTGTATTAGTCTAATATCTATTTCACAGTTTTAATGTCTTCACTCTAAACTTGTGAAATACAAATTGATAGTTTAGGTGTAATAGTCAAATAGACACAAAAGAAAACGTGGAATTAGAGGCTAATAAGGTGTATTAGTCTAATATCTATTCTACTTCGTCATTGGTCTAAGTCGCTACAGAGTCACGTGAGATGAAGCGCGGGAACTTGAGCAATCAGTTTTAGCTTTTGACCTTCGAGCAGGCAGACGTGTATCCTGTGATAAGCTATATTTTGCAACAAAATGTCGGACACGAACGATATACTGGATGGAAACCCAAGTCAGGATGAGGAGACTACATCAAGGACTATTTCTTCAGGGAGAGAGAGTGGTGACGAGTCTCTAATGCATCCTAGCCTCCATGAATGCAAATATGCAAGTCATGAGCAAATCGCTCCAGCAATTGCACAACAAAGGGGATTCAAGCACTCCCCAAAGGGCAGAATCTGCCAACAAAAGGAAATCCCCTTCTATGGAGGATGACCTTCTTGCATCCGACACCGACGACTCAGATACTAAAGGGTCGCCATCGGTCTAAACGACAAAAAGGCAATAACCATGGGGAAGGATTAAAATTGGCGGACAACTCCACTGAGGAGCAGGACAAACTGCTCGATGAGATAGCACAGTCTCTTTCCGAATCGGAAAAGACTGAAGACGAAATCTCGGAGAAACTAGCCAAGATTGTAAATGCAAGACGGCTCACAAAATTGAGTGAGGAGCAAATCAAAGAAAATGCGGAGAAATACCTTCGGCCTTCTAATTGTGATCGGTTGATCACTCCAAAAGTCAACCCCGAAATTTGGGGTCACTTAGACCGCGCAACGAGTGGCAAAGATCTAAAGCTGTCCAGCTTACAGTCAATTTTGACAAAGGTGGGTAACATTGCCGCAAAATCCACCAACATACTACTAAAAGCTAGGAAGGCTGACGGCCCGCCAAACCTAGATGACATAATCAAAATGAACACGGACATGATAGCTCTGCTAGGCCACATGAGCTTTGAGCTGTCCCAAAGACGGCGTGACTCGATCCGCCCCAACCTCAACAAAGAATATACAACTCTTTGTGCAGCGCATGTGCCCATCACCTCAATGCTGTTTGGAGACGAGCTTCAAACTGAATTAAATCATATCCGTGCGTCGAATAAGATCAGTAGCACAGCAAACGTCTCCACTGGTCAAAATAAGAAGAACTACAAACAGCAGGGCAACCAAAGACAATGGAAGCCTTTTTTAGGGAAAGGCTACCAGGGGAATCAGAGGAAGCCCCATTATCAACACAACAAGAAAAGACCGTCCCAACAGACGGACCGAAGATAACTCAAGAAGCTAACATATCCCAGGTAAGAAAATCCTTCAATCTCTTGCCGAATCTCTTAGATTATTTTCAGGAGAAAGTGAATAATTTCAGAGCAGGAAACTTAGCTGCTTATTCACACATATGGCAAGAGTTAACCTCTGACCCTGAAATCTTAGAGACAGTGACATGGCAGAGAATTGAGTTTGAATCACAAAGATAATGGAAGCCTTTTTTAGGGAAAGGCTACCAGGGGAATCAGAGGAAGCCCCATTATCAACACAACAAGAAAAGACCGTCCGAACAGACGGACCGAAGATAACTCAAGAAGCTAACATATCCCAGGTAAGAAAATCCTTCAATCTCTTGCCGAATCTCTTAGATTATTTTCAGGAGAAACCGTCAATTACCAGACTCGCAAGAGCAGTCTATTGATTTAGAAATTGCCCAATTCTCAATTCTCATGCAGGTATCCCTAACTCAAGACAGAGCTCAAAAGTTGGGAGACGCCTGCACCAAATTATTGGTCGATCCCTCCCCAACCATTAGGGATGCAGCCAGAGTATTGGGTCTCATTACTTCAAGTTTACCAGGGGTAATGTATGGCCCTTTGCACTACCGATGCCTTGAAATGGATAAAACCAAAGCTCTCAAATTACAGAAATGCAATTTTGATAAGGGAATGTTTCTATCGGAGCAAGCCAGAAAAGAGCTCTTGTGGTGGACATCATCCATCTCAAATGCCTATAACCCAATAAGCCACGGCAATCCTGATATGACAATGACCACAGATGCCTCATTTATCGGCTGGGGAGGCTGCATTGACAAGATTTCTACTGGTGGTAATTGGACACCAGAGGAAACTCAGCATGACATAAATTACTTAGAAATCCTTGCAGCTTTCCTTGCTCTGAAGTCATTCACAAAAACAATATCAGGGAAACACATAAAGCTTTTGATAGATAATACTACAGCTGTGGCCTCTATAGGCCAGATCGGCACTTGCCATTCCCAATTAAACAACCAACTAGTAAAACAAATATGGGAATGGTGCATTGCTCACAATATCTGGTTGACAGTAGCACACATACCAGGGAAACAGAATGTAAAAGCTGATGCTGAGTCCAGCCTCTCACGAAGAGAAATTGAATGGAAATTAAAAACGTCAATTTTTGAAGCAATTATTCAAAAATTGGGCATTTCCCCCGACATGGATTTAATTGCTTCCAGATTAAATTATCAATTGAAACCATATGTATCATATGGATTTTATTCAAGATCCTACAGGATCCTTTTGTAAATAGGATCCTGCTCAGGATTTGCACCAGGGTATATCTAAATCATCTCCTCACCTGGATGAAAGAGCAAAACAACATTTACGCGTGCTGTTGAATCAAGATGTAAATGTCGAAAAAAACAATATGTAGATAATGATGATGAAGAGCAGTTTTAGATTTTGATAATCATGGTGGTGCTAATGGTGATGATGATAACGATGATAGTGATGATGTTGATGATGGTGGTGATGATGGTGATGACGATAATGATGATGGTGATGACAACGATGATGTCAGCGTTGATGATGAGAGCAATTTATAACAATAATAATAAAGACAATTTACGTGTCAATATTTATACTGATTTATTTTAAAAAATATGATGGATATTACGGTAATTTTGATGTTGTACGTGATGATCATGATGTTGATTACAATAATGCTGATAATGAAGGCGAAGAATGTGGATATAGATTTTCATTTTAATAGATGGTCATGATAGTGTTGATTCTATCACATGACCGGAGGCATGGAGATCCCATGAGATAGCACAGCGCATGCGTCAAGTCATTGCACACGTGTGTCGAGTCTAGCAAGACATTTATCTGGTAACTCTACTAAAAAACACTTCAAAATCTAACGTAGTTAGATCTCAAACAATCAAATAAGCCAACACAGTTGGTTTGTTGAAACAAGGTGAAATTCTAACATAGTTAGAATGCCTGAAAACGACGAAACCCGCGAGGTTAACGAAGTACATGGTGCCGAAGCATGTGATAGAATCTCAATCAAACTTCAACTTACAGGTAAGTCTCGTTTAATTTTCCAATTGATAATGGTAGCAGCAATGAAAGTACGACAATTGCAGTTCAATTTTTTGATAGTTTATATATACTTTATATTACAAGTCATTATAGATATTTTCAAATTTTTGAGTTTATAGTGTGTGAACAAAACATATATCTGAAGAAAAAATGGTTTGGACAAGTTACTACTCTTATAAATAATGTTTTTAATAAAGCCAATAGAATATGTCTGCATACCAAAAAAAGTCAGAGGTTATACTCTGTAATTAGCTTATAGGTGGGATACATATAGAACAGGAGGTTTTTGTGGATCATATGGGGGCCCAAAAAATCACAGCCCTCCCCATAAATTTACCCCCCCCCCCCACCAATAATTAATGACTCCCTAACAGAGGATATTGTAGAGCTCAAATTAAAAAATATTTATTATTCAATTTTTCCGAATTTATTTTCACCCATCACTTGTATCTGAATTGGGTTCCCCGTGATAGAACAAAGTGTATGAGGGATTTTGGTTATGGTAGTAAATAAAACTATAATAAAAAGCTTTTAGTGCGTTTAAGCTGTATAATTTACCATAATACAAAGCTCTTAGTATACTTATTTTTCTGGTGGCAAATATTCGTAAACTGAGCATCAACTTACCTTCTGACATGCATTTCTTAAATATGTGCCACAATACTCCAAGCATATTACAGTTCACTGTTCAGCATCTCTGTTCTATCAATGATTGCCAGTTTACATCTTCTTCTTTTTTTCCTGGGGAAATGCATAGTAATAAATATATCACACTAATTACTCTCTTTTTTTCTGTGAGGCTTTTCTAAAGAAAAAAAAAAAAGGGATAAAATCACCCACTATTGATGGATTGCATGCATTCCCAAGAGAGTCAAAAGACAAAAACATGGCAGCCATATTGGTGGTATTCACGATGCATGCTAATGATAGAGAAATCTATTTAAATATGACAAAAATCAGAAAGCATCCCATCGCACTCACTTCATGGCTGAGTGGTTGGATTTAGGGTTAGGATTGGGATAGGCATTGTAATACAATTTGCTGCCAAGAGTGCTAGGTTTGAATCTTGCCTGCTATTGAATTGCTTTTCTAAGTGAGGAGAACCAAACTTCTTTAAAAATTTTGTCCCAACGACTTTCTATTTTTTTTTTCTTATTTACTTATTCAATTAAGTTAGCCACCTGAAAAGCCACAAAGCAGAGACCAACAAGGATTATGGGTAGATGAATTTTACATGTTCCAACCAATTTGATAACTGTTGATGGATTTTAGTTCTTTTAGCAGTTAGTCTCACCTATTCTGAGCATCCTCAAGCTGCATGCACAGTTTGTATCGAAAGCTTTACTCGTTTGTTATTAAAAGTTTCCCATCATCCTCAGTGATCTCGGCTTTCTAGGTTTTTGGTGACTAACTTTATTGAAATAAGTGTAAATGTACTTGTTAAAGATAGCTATACTTGTTTTCAAATGTAGATGCAGGCACTAGATAAACAATACACAACAACCATAAATACCCTTCATGCCTACTCGCAGCACTTTACTTGCAGTATGTACTATCGTTGTGTACGGATTAACAAAGTACGTCATAGGTTTCTGAACGCATGAGTGGGAATTTTGGTTCTCCTCACTTAGAAAAAAAAAAAATGAAGTGATACACCAAGAATCGAACTTGGTACCTTTGGCACCAAAGAACTACTGCAATGCCAACCCCAACCCTAACCCCAAACCTAACCACTAGACCACGAAGCGAATTCGGTTGGGTGGTCTCATTTTTTAGTCATATTTAAACAACGTATAATCAGCATGTGCACATAAATATTTATTATTGTTAATGGGATACCTGTGGCATCACAGTCATAAAATGTCTTTTTTTTAAATACCCAGGGGTCTTCAGGAACTTACCCAAGAGCCCTTTGCAGGCATCTGCTATGGGGTTCACATCAATAGGCCAATCAATTATCATGTACCAGATGTCAATCAATGTCATTGTGTTGTCAAGTGATTATGAGAGGGCGGAGCTAGCAGACCACATGGCAGAGGTTTATGTCTATCCATGCTCTATTTTGTTGACTACTGTAATTCAAGACAGCTGAACTAGAAATATTAATTTATCAATTTCGTAAGCAAGGATTTCAAGGTAAGAAGATAACCGATGGTTTCGAAGTGATTACTTATGAGAATTTTCAATGAACTTCATGAGCAATAGCTTGTTTTGGTTTACTCTTCATCATTCATCTACTCAAGCAGTATTTTCTGCACGAACGAGCAAAGGTCAATAAGGAGAACAGGGTTTCAAAAGTCAGAATTTGTATAGGAAATCGCACGATCTCGAGTACAATTTGGAAATTAATAGACACAAGTAATGTTTTGAAAGTTCTTATAATAGCACGAGCCTTTAGGCTTAAAGAACTTTCAAAACATTACGAGTGTCTATTAATTCCAAATTGTACTCGAGATCGTGTGATTTTTTGTTTATAGTTCACTCAACAAAATTTCAGTAAAAAATTCAAAGCGACGCCGTTCATCTTTGTCTATTTGGCGGCCAATTTTCAGTCCATCGGGCAACTGAAATGCATAAAAAAGATTAGTTCTTACGGCTTTAAAATTTTATTTATGTTTTTTAAGTACAAAATGATAGAAAATAATTGTTTTGACATTGTTTTGGCCTTGTTGCCATAGCGACTTAATTCGGTACTCCTACGGAGTACAATTAACGCTATAATTGTACTCCTCTCGACCAATCAGAGTCGAGTAATTTTGTTGAGTGTACTATAAATACGATAAGCGACACTGCAAATTCATTCAGCATGACAATATAGATATTCTTATAGCCTACATTTACGTATTTATATCAACTGTTTTGGCTTCAAAGTCTACTCACAAAGGAACATGAGGCACATAGCAATATTCATTTTAAGATATTTGATCTTAAAAAGAAAAATAAATAATTTGCTAAGCACATTCCAGGGTTTGATTTTTGCCGTTCGAAGCGTCATGATCTGCTTTAATTTTTTCTTCAAAAACATGGTGACTCATTAAAAAATATCGATAAATTATAAAATTATAAAATGTAAAGCAATTGTGAGAGAGGTCTGGAGCAAATATTAGCCCGTATTTGCGTTTTAAATTAAGCATTTTGATTTTAAAGCGAGCTACATACAATGCCCGTGCAAATGTGCACGTTTATGCTCGAACAATAAACAAAACTAATATGAAACAATGACACAGCACTCCTTTGTTTGGCACAATGAGAAGTTTAATCCAACAGAAAAACAAATAAAGCCTGTTATAAACTTCTCAAACCTACTACTTTATCAGTATTTTTGGAAGCTTAACCAACTAAATACTCCATGCATGTTGAAACCAGGTCCCCCACTCCCCCCTTCAGGTATCCCAATCAACGCTGCCTACAGCGTCTAGTTCAATTTATGCTATCGTAGAAGATATAACTAGCTTAAAACTAGTGTGAGCTACGTCGGTATTTCTAATGAAACAGTAATGATGATAAGGTAAATTATACACCGTGAAAAGGTGAAAAAACGATTCACGTGCTATCGTACGGTACGACTACTATCCGATTAATCGAAATTGAATAGAATTCCCCTGACAATTCCCGACGATACAACCGTTTCAGGTATGAAACTGCTAGTATATTTGTGTTTTCTCACCTTGAATTTGTTTGGTATGCAGGAGCAACGTGTGTCGATTCCCGGTCGATTCGAACTTCTTGAATTTCAGCAAAGGATCTTGTTCAAATAAGGGATTGTGGTCACTTGAAGTGCAAACTGGTCTCCTGAGAATTTCATAATTTCATATTTGAATATAGCTGGTTTATGAAAGCACCGTACAGGAGCTGAAGTTATTTGAGAGCTTCGGAAAACCGTATACGGCATCGCTAGACATGTTGAAAAACGTGGGACAGAGGTGTGTCCGCTGTACTGACTATTGCGGGCACATCAAGAACAACCAACCGTCACGTGGACCACATTCACCACTCCATGAGAAACAGAACCGATGTTCTTGACACAAGTGCGTCAGTGACATGTTGACAATGTCAACTCAAATCGAACAAGATCCTTCTAAAGCTATGAAAATTTGGTCTTGTTCTGACAGCTTCTTTCACACAGGGTTTGCCAAAAAATGTCCACTCACGTCCCCCGTACTGATGATTTTGTCATTGGAAACCAGGCCACCAAGCTAACGGTTTCCATATTTGGTCCAACGTTTCCCGCGCCCAGCTTCGTCTATGCAACGTCCATTTTATGAGGGAGTTTTGAATCTTTCTTCTGGCTTTTTGCCTCTGTAAGTGGTCTTCATGGGACTTTGTGTGTGTTTCGTAGAATTGGAAAATTATCCTTCGTTGCCCTGCCAAGTTGAAAAGCAGGGGAACACGATTTAATGTCGAAAGTTCTGCTCCGATCATGAGTGGGTCTACTCGATCATAGTTTGCTACGACTCGATCTAAGGTCTGATGTCTACTTTCTGGTCTTCTCCTTCTTTAGAAAGTGTTCAGAGGGAAAGCGAAGATTTTTTAAAAATCGATAATGGATGGCTTGAAATCACTACTAAAGACCAAGGACAACGTAAATAACACTTCATGTGAGTATGATATATCTTAGTTCTTTTTATTCGTTCAAGTGCGACTACAATCAAATTCCAGCCTAAGAATGATAAGCTATGTCCAACAACAACAACAACAACTTTATTTTGTACCATTCTCTTATAGGATTTACAGCTCTTTTTATATATATATACATATATACAATATAGATAATTTATAAATAAAACTAAATAGTATAAAAACACAGTTATTTATAGTATATATAC
>NW_022258634.1:7904-27043 GCF_009602425.1 Actinia tenebrosa | reverse complement strand
GGTATGCATTTAACGTCAGATCCATCCGTTCCCTGTAAGAGTAAATGACTGTCATAACCTCTTAGATTATGAAAGAACACTGGTATTTCCATCTCTGGGTCTACTTTCATGTTACATCTCCAATGCGCTGCGCCTTTGTATTTACCAGTTACATGACAATGGCTCTTTACCTTATCTGTGTAGAAGTCCTCTACGAATGGCTTGTTACAATGGATACAATGCGTGGAAGGCTTCCCTGGCTTTTCACCTTTGTTGGTATACTTAYCACACTTTAAGTGTGCTTCTCCTAAATACTTACCATCTTCATCCCACGCTTTCTTTGCTCGTCTTCCGAACTGCAACAATGAATGTTGACAGATGCGACATTTCTTTGCCTTGTGGAAGTCTTCCTGGTCTTCTCTATTGAACTCCATCTTCTCAGGTCTCCTTAATTCCTTTCTTATCTTTATCTCCTCTTCTCTGAGGGATTCTAGGAACTGATTGGATGCGTTTTTACCTCTGTAGATCACAGGAGGCTCAGCTTTACCGTCTGATCTGACCACTATGTAACCATATGAGCATATCTCATGCAATCCTAACTTATTCGTAGCACCATTCTTTTGGTCTTCTTTGGTTATTATTGCTTCAAAGTCTGCATAAATGACATAAGGCACTTCCATTTGCCTTTGGTRGTCTGCATATGATAGCTCTTTGTTAGCTGGTAACTGTATGCGCTGTGCTACTTCCTCTGCTCCTCTGCATATTTCATCGTGTTTCTTCAAGTTGCTTATGGATGTAAATGATAATAGACAGCAATCGCAGAAGTACTTCTTACCCTTATGCTTGGTGTGTCTGTAGAATAGTCTACTGATATGCTTGACCCATGAATAATGTCCACCGTGGTAGAACAGATGTATGCGCTCTCCTTTACTCTTTGACAACACCAAAGGCACTATCGTCTGCTCTCTAACTCCGTAGACGTTAATTGCTAGGTCATTCAAGTCCTCGAATATGGGAATATCAATCAACTGCATGGGAAATTCCACGCCTTCCCACTCTAGTTCATCCATTGGGTACTTTGTTACCCTACATGGATCCTTTTCTACTGGATACAATGCAGACCTAATTGCCCACATGAAGCATCTATCGTCTTCGTTCTTAACATTTACGATTGCTTTTTTCCTTTCCACCCACGCTGGTAGAGGTACGTAGCTTCCACCTCTGATAGGAACATACCTAGCCATACTCACTTCTATTCCTTCTACTCCCTCCACCGTCCAACCGGATCCTTCTTTGGTGTAATTGGCTAAGGATTCCATTATAGCTTCTATGGCTTCTGTCAAGGACTTATCCAAATTCGTGGATTCTAATACAACCAAGGACTTCGATCGCAACATTGCTGTGGTCAATACATCATCTTTCGATAGRCTTACTTCAACCATTATGCTTGCTTTCAGGGCCCCTAAGTCGTCTATTCCTTTCCTTAGGGTCTTCTTTAGTTTCTTTTCAGATTGACGCCAAAACTGTCTCACGTCAATTTCACCGTTTCCGGGTATTGACACTGTGCTGAAATTGCTTTGGGATTCCATCTATATATGGTAAATATTTTATACCTAATTCCAAGCACTATTGTCGTAATCATATTTACAACTTTGACAATGCCAATACAACTTTACCTTAGTTTCAAACTTCTTTCCGCATTTACAGTCATAACTCTGTAAACATTTCTTTTTCATCTTTAAATGCTTCTTCAAATCTGCTGGTTTCTTAAATATTCTCTTACAACTTTCGCACTCCATATATAGACTAACATATTATCTTTTCATACTTGTRGACACGGGTAATGGTGATGTTTGTCGTTACCAGTTATACCGGGACATAGTGTATGACGCCGAAAATCTACTTAACGTGGGTAATTCCGGGGGTGGTGGTACTTAACGCAGGTAATTACCGGGTGGTCATCTGCGCTGATACCCCCATTCCCTATACTACTTTGGAATGTTGGCTTAAAAAAAAAAAAAATTACAAACTTTTTTAAATTTTGTTTCAAATTCTATAGTGTGGTCATTTTTGTCTGATGAACAACTCAAATAGGTCCCAATAGCCTGCTATATACCTTCTAGTTTACTCTAGTCAACTTACTTTTCTGACAGCTACTTTAAGTAACTTAACAAACAAAGGGGGTAATAGGGAGGGGGAGATTGAAGGGGGAGGGGGGAGGTGAGGTTTCAAGTAAATTTATAGTCGATGCTCAACCAATTCTCTTTTGCTCAGGTGCGGCTATCATGTTTGTAGCCTTGCGCAAAACTTTCAATAGTTTTGGCACCAAGTAATTAAAGCATGCACACTGAGACATCTCACTGGCTGTTTCAATACACATCAGTTTTGAGACATGGTCTGTGTAGCTCAGAGACCATATGTGTATAATACATGACTATTAATGTATAATTAACAAGTATTTGCTGAAGGCGAAGTGAATATCAGGGAATATTTATCATGATGAAAGGTTCATTTTAGTATTTTTAACACAAGTAAATCTAATAAATAACAGAGTGAGTTTTTTCATCTTTTCAAATTATATTTATCTCTGCAAGTGGCACAAATAGATAAATGAGTGAGTGTGTGTGCATAAGATGTAAATTGTGAGCTATGAGCACGCTGGATTTATTAAATTCACTTGTGTAAAAATGCTAATACATATTATTAATCTGGGTTATGGGTGTGAGCGAAACTTTTTATTGAACAGAGACATTTTTATACAATTTTATTTTGCAAATTCCCTTTTTGTCATATTCTATTTACTACATTTGTTGTTGTTTTTTTTGGTTACCCATATCTACCTACGTCCTACGTCTACCTATGTCCTACGTCCTACTTTTCTGGACCCTGCTTCACATGCTTTGTGCTTGAGATCACAAATTTGAAAAAGAAATAATGCTTATTACATACTGCATAGATTTCATGTGATTCTGGAAAATTTAATACTGTGGATGGGTGTTGCTCAGTCAACGATCCCATGATCCTTTAAGAGACTAGATTTTGTCAATATAGGTTGCTAATATCTCCGTCACATTTTCTTGGGACAAGGAATAGGAGAATCATATTCAAAATGGCACACCGTTCCCCAGGATTGGACGCTGATTGGACTATAAGGAATTTCCCACTCTTCATTGATTATCGTCACCTTTCAGTTAGTTTTTACAGTCTCAGGGAAAAAAACAATTTTACTTGCAAGGAAATCAATTTCATTGGGAGAAATTAAATCTTGGATAAAATCAATTCTTGTACAAGTTTGTAGTAAACAAGCTCCATGCAACTAAGGCAAGAATTTTTGCTAAAGATCTGGAGCAAGATTTCATCTGAAACTGAACCTCATTCCAGCCTTTTTGCAAATGTAATCTTTAATATTATAGTAATGATATTGGTATAAAAACAGAACAAATCGCTATAAAATAGTGTCACTATGCATACATTGCTATGGCCCATTCGCTGTCTGCAATGACTGCGGGCTTCTTGATGTTCAAGACGAAAGTGGTAGAGTCGTGGCTGAAAGGAAGTTGGGTTTCTTTGCCATCTGGAAGAAAGAGCAAATATGATTAACTTGTCAGCTGTGATATCACGTAATAATCTTTAGGGTTTCATAACTAATAAGACTTCGAAATAAGACTTCAAATTTCTTTTCTAGGGGGTTCTCCCACTCTACAATCTTTCCCAGAAGTTCTTCCCATTTCTATTCCCATTCTTATTCCCCTTCCTATTCCTATTCTCATTCAAATTTCTTCCTATTCTTATTCCCATTTTTTGATTACTTGCTTTTTTCTCATCCAAGAGTCAAAATTAAGTTGCTTAATAATATAGGAATACCAACCTGATCTAAGGACAATTGACTTGGGAGAGTTACTGATTCCAAGAATGACTATTCGTTCAATCCAGGCCTTGGTTTTAAACGATGTATTAGGCTTGACATTACTGTGAAAAAGAAAAAAATACAGTTATTTTTCATGAGTAAAGAACAGCTGCTCAGATAAGATTGAAAAAATGATCCATTAGACATGACTGTAAACGTTCCAGCATTCGTAATTGGACTAGTATTCAAAGTGTCRTATGAACACACTGTATGGAAAATGGTATGACTTTGCTTCCACCAATCCACTAATCAAATTTTACGAAAGGTTTGTGTCAGTCTATTTTTGAAAAATGAAACAAGAAGGAAGAAGAATGGAAGAAGAATGAAAGGAGTAGTTAACTAACAGCATATTCCACATGGATTTGAATAATCCATTATCAGAAGCAGGAGGTTGTTCTTTCACTTTAGGTTTATTTTCATCCCTAGAATTACATCAAAACATCAAAAATAAAGAGCTCTAGCGTACTATGGCTGGGGAACCTCCAAATCCTCTCTCCTGAATCAGGCTTTTAACTGTCTTTGCCGTAACTCCACCCCTAACCACATATTTAGCTACTATTTGTTAGTTAGCATCTAGATACCATGTGCTTGATATACCCGACGCATGATTAGTGAGTACGCAGAAAACATATAAAAATAGAGGTGCATAGAATCATAGTTAATAGAACTATGATAAAATGCAGAATGCCAATGAGAAGAAACAACAAGATTGTTGGATTTTGTGAAGTAAAAGAGAGAAAACAAACGAAGTTGTAAAAGTGGGACACGGAAAAAAGCAGAGAGCAAGAATATCCCCACCCATACCTCCCTCCCTCCTCATACTTCACACAGCTCCCAAAAGTCACATGGTTTGATATATGTACTAAATCAGTAAGAGGTTAAGAAAAGACAACAGCATCAAGATTAAGGTGTGAGCACAATCTGTTACATGCAACCCTGTCCTCTTCATAGCTAACATCCTCAATAGTATGTAAAAGAGTCACAATTGACGTTACAATGAAATGCCAATCTCGTGCTGCTGACTTGGTGCTGCATCATCTTTGCTAAATCTATCAAGTACATACTTAGCGACTAGTTTTCCTTGCTTGAATGAAAACTTCATGTAAGCGAACGCGCCATTCTTGTAGGCAAAGGTGTGGCCATCATCAATGTACAGATCCCCTTCAGCCTCGCCCTGATGATGAAAGAAGGGTATAAGTAAAATAAAAGTTGAACAACATCAACCAAGTAATCATCTTGAATGAATCGTTGGTATGAATTCCTTCATACCAGTGATTGTCAACATTATTAATCTCATTCACGACCTCAAACAAAAGACTGCGACTTGTGATAACACCCATGCATCTTTACATAACAATACTGACTCATTACCATTCACATTACGACTGAACCAGAGGTATAAATACCATCGACTGTGTCTCATTTTGACTTCCGCTCAGGTTGTTGAAACGTCAGTCACCACCAACAACAGTCTTTCTCAAGACTACACTCACATGGACAATCACATTTCACACCAAATTATTAATCTGGACATCATATCAACATCATCAGCTTCAGTAACATCATCATCATGAGAAGCATCTTAAGCTTCAGCATCATCATCATTACCATCATCATCATCATCGTTTTTATGATCATCATTTCATGCATCAATTTCTTCATCGTCATGCATCATGGAGGTCATCCAATCATAGTCATCATCACGCATCATCATCATCACTACCACCATTGCCACTATCACCATTGTCACCATCATCAACAATAGCAGAATCACCATAAACATCATTACTATTATTATCACCATCATTACCATCACCATCACCACCACCATGGGCATCATCATCATCATCATCAACATCATYGTCCAATCATAATCACTATACTGACCTTCATGTCCAGTGCCAGTGTCAGTGTGTACGGATCATCATGAGTCAGACTGGAACAACGACGGATGCGTTGTTTACGAGGAAAGATAGAACCTCCTCTCTGGAAGACTGGAATCTAAACAAAAATCCAAGCCATTAATACCATCAGCTTTAATATTATAAGTACCAATGTGAACTAATTACTCTGACTTTGTTCAAGGGAAGGGGAGACCCAGTTCTGACCAGACACTGTCCAATGTCCAGCCATTATTTTTAGTCCTGTAATGAAAATCACTCTAAAGTGCTTGTGTTTGTATGTATCTTACCTTATCTAGAGGTGCTTCAACTGTTACGCTGTTACCTCCACGGAAAATCTTGAGGGTGTCAAGATGGTACCAGTACTACAACAAAACAAGAATATTAGTCAAGTTCTTTTTTTCATTTCTAAGATATGCCTTTTTAGCTTAGAATTAACTCTGACCACATGTCATTCATTAATTCCAAGAAGGGGCAGCTATCATTTAAGTTCGCTGTTACTAAGGATTGGAATGATTTGCCTAAGGATTTGAGACAACTTAGCTGTTTTTAGAGAGAATAAAAGAAAAATATCAAATGCCCTTGGCAGGAATCGAACCCACATCTTCAGTATTCCAGTCCGATGTGTTAACCACTACACTAAGGACCAACCACGCTGGTAATGCAGCCGGAATATGAAATGTAGGGTATTCGTGARGATCCCAGAGTGATATTTTTTCTCTATAGGTAAGCTTAGCTGTTTTTAATTAACTTGAGTCTCATTTCGTTTGAGTGTTGCACATGAGACTACACATGAATATGGATACAACTCAAACAAAGAATCTTATTCTCGAGAGAATAACACTTGGTCTGAAATGGGACAGGATTACTCAAGTTAAAGAGGTCAATTAGACTGCATGTACAACACATGTTGAGTATGGTTATCTTTACCTCATCTTTGCCAGGCAGGTAGACATCCATGGTGGTTTGTCCTGCAGTAGTCACAGGCTTGACCAGCATATCAGTACCTTTAAGAGAATTTAATAACACATTATTAATAAGTTAATAATAAATTATGAAGAGCTGATACAAATTCTAATGGATTACTCTGTATATTCAAATGCAAAAAAAAAAAAAAGAAAAAAAGAAAGAAAGAAAGAAAGAAAGAAAGAAAGAAAGAAATTATTTAATGTCAAGAATGCTGGAAGTGGCATGATAATTTGATTTTTGCAGAGAACCTGAATAGAAACCCTCACATTATAGGAGAAAACTAACAAGCACCGCCAGTCTCAAATGATTATAAGCCTGGGGACAGAACCCATGAACCCAGTGGTGTGAGGTGGTACATTAGCAGAACACCCAACCCAGTCTTTCAATAAATTGAATAATCAAAGAAAGTTTTAGTGTAATAATTCAGTTATAATATTTTGCTTACCAATGAGGTATTCATCATCTATGGTGAAGGTGGATTTGTCCTTGGGGTACTCCACCCAAAGAGGCCTTAAACACAATATGCAAACAGTCATGAATACAATAAACAAAACAAAAAATACTTTAACATCATCGATAGAAACATGTCATAATTACAAGTAATGAAATGCAGAGTCAATAAATTTTGATAGTTTGATGCAAACCATGGGATATAAAACAATATACCTTGACAATAATACTTCTAAAATAATTTTCCTATGATACAAAGCAAGTACAAGCCGGCAAAAAAGCTATAGAACCATCTGTGTATCATAGGTTGAAGCAGATCCAGGATTTTTTAAATGAAGGTAACTGCTACAGGGTACCTTGCACTAGAACCACAGGGAACCCAAATTGACGGAAATTAAGTTTGAGTAAACCAAGTGAAAGCTTTTCCCAATAAATGTTTTCAGTTATAAACACATTTTTTGTTTATGCAAAGTCATCCCCCTCACCACCCCTGGATCTGTCCCTGCCTCGTGCTAATACAGAGACCGTGGAGAGGGAGGACAGAGATGATATATTTGGTTGATCAATGGATGATCAGCTGCTAGAAGAACCTGATCTAGAAAATTCATGAAGGTCTATTAGCATAACTGTCCTTATGCTTGATGCATCAGCAATCTCATGTAGAATTTCATGTACCTCTTGAGGTAACTCCATGTTAAACTGTCATCATGTGCATCAAACAATATCATGCAAAATTTGGGTGCTCGAAAGGTACATGCTAGGATAATCATGGGCATTTACTATAAAGACTTGGGAGAGGGAGGGCCTGGGATGCTATAGCCTCCCCACTTTTCACTAATTAATACTAGTTCTCCTCCTTCCCTAACGGACACTTTTAGTCTCATATGTACTAGTCTGCTGCATTTTTTTAATGTCTCAACCCCCTACTTTTTAGGACCTTCTAGGGTGGTCTGTGGCTGGTCCTTGAAAAAATCACATAATGTTCCCATTTTGAGTTCGCCTTTGCTCAGTCTTAGCACCGATGACCAGTGTGCAAAGTGTTCCCTTGTTTGATTACAGCAAGTTATGTAGTAAGAAATATATGTACTACAGAACAATACAACTTAATTAAATTCCACAGGTTGTAGTTGAATGGCTGAATCTAGTATTTTAATGCACAATAACGCTGAGGGAAAAAACTTGAAACTGGAGAATTACTGTGGTATATACTCTTATATACCATGGCTGATCAACCAATCAGGACCAAGCAGCATCATTATCAACTGTGGTACAATAACTACATACCTGACAATTGGTGTTCCTTCATTTGAAGCATGGAAGAACAAGGTGTACCAGAATGGCAGTAAAGCATATCTGCGTCGTATACTTTCCCGTATGATCCTCTTTGTGTTGTCATCAAACAGCCATGGCTCGCGCCTCTTGGTGTCCAGATGAGCATGTGCACGGAAGAATGGTTGAAATGCACCAGCCTATCATAAAAATATGTTTAACTAAACTTTAAGGGTGATTTTGAATTATGGAACCTGTTGTAGTCGTTATCTGATTAGCAAACGGAAGGTTACAGGTTCAAAACCTGCCTAGAAATTTGTTTTCAGAGAAAACTTTGCTTAAAGAAAAAAATGTAATTCACAACTTTAATAACTATCCAAGTACGAAGACACCTTAGCAGTCGTTGTTGTTTTTATATTGTCAGAATAAAGTGCTTCTGATGGTGTTTCATTTCCATTTTACAGATGGTAGTCAGTGTTTGAGCAGATAGTGTTTTTTAGACTTTTAGCAATTGTTTCACAACCACGACATATTGACGGCTAGTTGGAAGAAAATATATTTGTTTTTAGGTGGAATCTCCAAGCTTTTCTTGTCATCACATGTTAGCCAATCAGAAAGCTTAATTTTTAAACAACAATACCACAAAATATTGTTGCCTAAAAAATATGAGACTATTTATTGAATCGCTATACTTTATTGTGCTTACCTGGTACCACCTTGTCAAAAGCTCAGTATCTGGGTTGCCAAAAAATCCACCAACATCAGCTGTAAGGAATAATTATAACATACAATAGGTTTTTCCTATAATCTAAAACAATCTACTTTATATGAATATAAGAAATGCAATCCTACATTGCTTTCTGTATGTGCCTCAAATGTGGGTTCAATAAACTTTAGTACTTTTACTTTAAATAAACTTTGCTTCTGTCGTGATTGCTACTCAATGATCAAAACAAACTCTTGCGACAGTGGCGTAGCAAGGGGGTCATATGAGTCACCTCTCCCCAAAAAACTTTTTGGTAATTAATAGAAATAAAAGAAAAAGTAAAATATTAGAAATTAGATTGAATGAATAAAAATGTTTATTTCCTTTTTTGTTTGTTTGTTTTTTACTTTTTATTCTCAGTGTGCCCCCAATTCCTGGGACCTAGCGATGCCCCTGTCTTGCAACAACCTTGGACATGTTTCATCATGGGAAGATGTACACATGCTCACTTATCAACATACCTCCACAGAATGGCAGTCCTGTTATACCAATACTTAGAATCATGGGGATGGATGCTTTGAGATGGCCCCATTCTGCTTTGTTGTCACCAGTCCATATGGGACCTTTGGAATCAATCAATCACATCCTTGTGTTATATCTTGTATGTGAGAGTGAATATATGGGATGGGATGGATGGATGGATGGGAAAGAGTCATGGGATGGATGGATGCTTTGAGATGGCCCCATTCTGCTTTGTTGTCACCACTTTGTTGTTATATATTGTATGTGATAGTGAATCTATAGGATGGGGTGGATGAATGAATGGGATGAGAAAGAGTCATGGGATGGATGGATGTGAGATGGGATGGATTCATAGATGGGATGGGATGAATGAGAGCCATATGATGGATGGATGTGAGATTATTCCCAAATGGGAATGAATGAATAAGTGAATGAATATTGTATTCCCATTTGGCACAAAGAAAAAAACATCTTCTGCACTCTGTATAAGTACCATATCTCTGTGATCCTGCGAAGAAAGCTCTCGACAGTACAAATGGACGTTCCCTGCCTCCTGACCGCTGCATCAACCCCTGACCAGTAGCCATGTGTAGATACATGCCGTAGATGTTATGGACATCACGATGTTCCCAGTTCTCGAAATGAATTGCATCTTTATGCATGGTTATTTCAGGTCCATGAAAAACTGAAGGCTGGATGAGAATAAAAACAAAATGTTAATAACTTAATAATCGCTTAAATATTTGTAATGAAAATATATTTCTAAGTATATGCTCACATGTACGTATGTTGAAAATACCCTCGTGTATGAAATGTCTGTTTGTGTGGGATTTCTGCACATCAATATCATGAGTTTTTCTAACAAATGAATGAATGAATGGATGGATGGATGGATGAAAGAATGGATGAATGGATGGATGGTTGGATAGATAAATTAATGGAAGAATAAAAAATGAGCAATACAGATAAGCAAATGACAGAATGAATGAATGAATGGATGAATGAATGAATGAATGAATGGATGAATGAATGAATAGATGGATGAATGGTTGGATGGATGAATGAATGAATAGATGGAAGGATGGAAGGATGAATTGATGATGATGCTGAGGATGATGATGTTGACAATAATAATAATAATAATAATAATAATAATCATACCTCATTCATGTCATTCCATATAAAGAGAGTATTGGTAGAACCCTTTAAATAAAAAATATATAATTAAGGCTATTTATGTGTCTCCTTGTGTACTACAACCATCAAACAAAGAAGATGATACTCTAGATGACACTTGGTCTGAAATAGGAAAACCTCACACCCAAGGTTAAGAGATCTATTTGCACAATCTCCTTGTCAAGTCTTGATGCATCAGCAATCTCATGTAGAATTTCATGTACCTCTTGAGGTAACTCCATGTTAAACTGTCATCATGTGCATCAAACAATATCATACTGTTGTCAAATTTATTCTCACTTTCTGATTGGTTATCAGACACTATGTATGAAAGTATAAACAATGATACTGTCACTGACAAGCATGCACCGTAAGCACTTAGGAAGTGCCCTAAGCACACTTCTTTCATGCTTATGCTTTTCCTGCGTGCTTTATTACTGAACGGAGCACAAAAAAAGCTGTTTTATTTGTTAAATATCTGTAGAAATTATACATATAATATTATTTTATTTAAACAAAATTTCACCTTGTAATTATCAAGAGAGAACTGATCTGCCCACCAGTGACGATACTCTGGATTAGTGAAGTCAATCCAGGAAGAGGTGCCTAAAACATTCAGAATAACAATAATTGTTACGTCTTGAATAAGACTGCTGCGGCTATTCATTACCCAATGAGAACAGAGCAAAATGATGTGAATATGAAAATTTGTTGGTATGGTTGTAATTTCTTGTAGCTTTTGCATAAACGGAGCGTGCACTTTCAACCAACTTCCATTAGATAAACATATAGTTCCAATCTTGGAGAGTTTATAGCAAAGGCCAGTCGCTGTTTTAAATGCTAGATGCTATGTGCATTGTCTTGTTTTGAGCAATTATCTTATTGTATTGTAATGTAACTTGTAATTATTGTAGTGTTTATTTACTTTGTAAATTATATCTATTTTATACAGGAATCTATTTAAACTAGCCCGTGCTAAATTAGATATTCCTGTTAAAATATTGAATGAAATAAAATAAATAAATGAATGCAGTGACTGCTGTCGTGCTATGTTGGAGCATTCTCATTTGATAAGCATTGATGATGAGGCATTTCTCCAGGTCCTCCAGTTATCCTCCCTCCTCAAAAACCAAGGTGTGAGTTGAGAATTGTGTGCTCAGAATATTATGTGTTGTGGTAAGTGGGTGCATGATCTTTTCTTAACTATTGTACATGTTTACTTTAATTACCTGGCCAGCACCAGTTTTCATATTCTCCTCCATCTTTGTTCTTGATGTAGAGTCCAAGACGAGATGCTTCCTATAACAGAATGGAAGGAAAGATTAATGAAGTAGCAAATGATGGGTCAATGGGATGATAAAATGGTGGATGAGATGGAAGGATGAATGGATGGATATATATAAACGAATGTATGGATGGATAAATTGACAGTGGATCGAAAACTGGATTTGGATACAAAAATAGAGTAAATGTAATGCATGGAAGAATGGATAAAAATGCAAATGGGATGGGATGATAAAATGGTGGATGAGATGTGAAGGATGAACAGATGGATATATATAGATGAATATGTACAGATGGATAAATTGATGGTGGAATGACAACTGGACCATTCAGGTCATCAGGATACAAGAATGGAGTAAATGTAATGGATAGAAGGGATGAATAGACAAATACCAATAGTAAAATTTTTACAAGCATACAAAGAATAGATATTTTACCTCATGTATGCGATATCCACTAGCACGTTTAATATGAGGATCGACAATTGTTACCATCTAATAAAAGAAAACACAGAAACACATCACACAAGATTCCAAGAAAACTAATAATGGAGAAAACAATAACAATATGAATGACGCATCAGGAATCTCATGTAGAAATCACAGAGTACTGTCAAGTAAGTTCTGTCATCATCTGCGTCATTGATTACTATTAATAATAACTAATATTTGCAGTATAGCCTACCTTTCTTGACTTGGCAGCCAACTTGTTCTGCATAACATCAGGTGTGGGGAACTTGCTGCTGTCCCATGTCATGTACCTTAAATGACAATCAATGTTTTAGGACAATTCACGGAAATACTATCGATGTAACCAAACTGGGTTTTCACACCAGAAATACATGCCACGGTCATGCCTTCAAACAACTATGACACCACTGATAAACATCAACCTTTGATACCAAAACATGAAGAAAGGAATGCAATACAAAAGTTTGATGTTTGTCAGCAGAGTCATGGATGTTTGGAGGCGTGACGTGGCATGTTTTTCTGGCATGAAAACCCAGTTTCGTTTCCCGTTGAAGCCTGAAATCATTTTTTCAGGTCTTTCTTTACAGCGTTCGCTTATATGAAGGTGGGTTCCATCTGTGAGGTAGCAATGCCCTGACTTTGATTGGCCYATAGGCTGTTTCAGGGTACTGATAAAATTAGGATTTTCAAGGATAGAGATCAAAGAAGAAATTCAACTCTCTTTGATCAGGAATTTAAACTTTTTTTTTTACTGTACTTCAGCAAAAATATACCACAAATGTAGAACCATAAGAAAATCTAGTAAATACATTGAATAACTATAGAGAATATGGAAAGAAAGGTTCATACTTTTTCCCATCAGTGTGCTCTATATCCAGCCAGAGAACGTCATATGGAATATCATGTTCATCAAAACCTGCGTCAACGCTGGTAAAAAGATAATGTCAACATTAATATTAATAGTTAAACAAGTCCTAAGTAAAACTACTGTTACAGTTCAGTGTTTGGATAAACTCTAGTGTGAAGAAAGATGACAACAAACACCAACAAAAACAATAGATGATCATGATATTAATGCTGATGATGACTGTTGATGATGAAGATGACAATGATGATGATATGACATTGATAATATTGTGAATGCAGTGATATCAGTGGTAGTAATGATTACAGTGATGATGATGAAAATAGTGACATTGATGTTGATGATGATGACAGTGACGTTGTTAGTAAGTGATGATGATAATAAACTGCAGCTTCATCTACAAACCAGTATGGTTACCAGAATACAGCGTTACAATAGTTTATATTCATGCTAGATACCATAATGGTTATCACATTGTATTGCAAATTAGCCATGCGATTTTCCAGAACCTATTCTAGAGTGATGGTTGAAACATTACCCAGTATGACATTGACCTGAGGTCTGGTAAACATGGTATCTAACTGCAGTATAAAATAAAACATACTTTTTGACATCTTCTTCATCATTGTAGTTCCATCGACATTGTTGGTAGCTTATGCCAAAAAGCTGTTGAGAAAGACACCAAAGAAAGTTGGAGAATAAATGATAATAAATATGATAATTTCATAATTTCAGCATGAATAACGATGTCATACAATATCGTAGAGTCCTGTTTATAAGTAACCCCCCCCCCCCGCCCCTGGTTATGAACACCATGAATTAAAGTCCACCCAAAAGCCTTTATCAAGTTGTATAAGCTGAGGGCTTATGACCAGGAATTTATGGTATGACATGAAGATAGTAAAGAACACCAATGACTTATCACACTTACAGGAGGAAGTGCTGTAGGACCAGTAAGGGTTGCGTACTGCTTGAATACATCATGTGGCTTGGGTCCCAGCATGACAAACACATCAATAATACCGCTCTCCGAGAACCAGTGAGTCTCCACCTGTGGGACTTCTTCCTCAGCCTTGAAAAATGACATCAGGGAATTTAACATGGACTGAAAGGTAGTGGAAAGAAGGGAAATAGAAAATGAGAGAGCTTTGAAGAAAGAAACAGCACTTTTATTATAAGATGTAGAAAAGCTCAAAAAGATACCAGTGGGTTCCCTGTGGACATATACCACAGGATACCCAGATAATGAAATAGTACAGCCCATAATCATACCTTTCTGGCATCAGAGCTACTGATATCCACCCAGGTCTCTGCGGCATTCATCCAGAAGATTCCCACAGTTTTGCTCACACTAATAAATTGAGCGATTGGAAAAGAAACTAAATGAATGGATGGAAAAATAGATGGAAAAAAGGGAAGAAAACATGATATACGGCATGCACATAGGAGTATCAGAGTGTAACACCATTTCTCTTGCCTCTCTTGGCTAGGATTGATACTCAATTAGTATGACAGTATAACCTTACCTGTGGGCCAGCATGACAGGAATGGAACCATATAAAGCCATGCGGGAATCCAACTCATATTCAAAGACATCAAGATTATACAAACGATAAGGTTCTGATCCACTGTAATGAACAAAAGATAACAGCTTTGACTAACTGGAAGTTGATAAAATACTTTATTTTTTTCTGGTCCTGTATCCTAAAAATTGTGAGTTCTGATTTACTGCACAAATAGGCAGTATTTTGCCCATGGTCCAGTATCCTGACATTTTGACTTTCATCATCCTCAGGTGCATGGGAAAATAGATTGTTAAATAACAAAACATATCACAGCTCACAGAACCTCTAAGCACCTACCAAGCCACCTAATTAATCAAATGAAACCTATCAAAATAATGAATAAAATTCTTTCTGCTTACATAGTGTTTTTGAGAGCCAGTGAATCAGCATGTTCAGGAATACCATACACATGTTCTACTCCTGGAAATGATATGTCCATCCCAACCGAACTAGGTCCTGTAATATATAATACCAAATACATGTTTTAAGAATTTCACCTGCTGAATGTGGCTACATGGCTACTTTTGGAAATTGACTTAAACTTTTTTTAAAACTTCGATTTTTCCTAATTGACATTTAATGCCGATTCCAAATATGGAAAGAAAAATAGGGTGTCCCGAGTTTTCGAGATATTCAGCATTTAATGGAACTAGCCTACACACGAGCTTTTGGAGTAAAAATTGCACCACCAGAAGTGATTAGAAAAAATTAAGATTCATAAGATAATAGTTATTTGCAGAATATATGATTGCATGAATGAAGGCTAGTCAATCATTCTACAATAATACATGGATATTTTTGACAAAAAGACAAAGAGATACATTGATTTGTCAAATTTTGTAGTTTTGGTGCTCTTAAAATTTCTCATAAAGTCGAACAAAAATCCCTACAAAAATCTATTTTTTCATGTGTTACTGATTTAAACTTTTCCTAAAATGCTGATATAACCTAGGTTTTTAGGAGTTTTATTGAATGAGCTATTAAAAAGTAGAGAGTCCCGTGCAAAATATGAGGGTTTTGCCTTGTTGAAGCTCAAAATGCGTATGGTTCTTCAATAAAATATTGTAGATTTTTCAGCGGTTTTTGAACGTGCGCACATCGTGGGCTCAAATTGAACGTTCAAAAGTAGGCAGCCACCTTAACAGCAAGATTACTGTGTGTACTTTAGAGTGGTTTTATGGCTGTCATTTTGTTAGGGCTAAAAAATCAAAAAATTCTCCTCAGGGAAATCAAGTTATTTGTCATGCAAAAATATCGCCATGTTCCTGCCCTTGACATGGCTGCTGTGAAATTCTATCTTTGATAATGGCTGTGTGTAAGCCAAACAAAAATTTAATTCTTAAGAGCTGATGTTAAATTCATAACTCATAAAACGACAAACCTCTAGGCTTGGAATCATGATGCTCTTTGAAATTTTCTTCCCACATTCCTTCTTCATCTTTAGTTTCTTCCACTTTCTTCTCTTCCTCCTCCTCTTCCTGGAAAATCCAAGACAAGAATGACTATAAAAATGATCCATTTTACAAATTTACAAATCAAAATCTCAAACCATACCTTTTTCTCTGCTTCTGCTGGAGTATCAGATGTTGCCTCTTCCTCACTTCCTGGTGGTTGAGCCTCGCTATTGTCTTCTTTATCAGGCTTAGGAGTCCTTAAATATCAAAAGAACCATTCTCTTAGTAAAACTACCTATTACTGAGTGTCACTTCTCAGGTTTCAAGTAAAACTGAGAACATTTCTGGTGACTCACATCAGCTGAAAGTTTGCTTCTGGATTTGATTTGCAAGTTAACTATGTTCTGACTTAGATCAACTCAGAATCTTTTTAGAATTGTGTAGTTCCAAAAATTATCCATACCCCCTCATGGAGGTATTTTTTAAAGACACCCCCCTAGCCCCCAGAAATTCCTATTTTCTTCCATACAAACTCTGTATTTTTTGTTCTTTCTCTGACCCCCTACTCTTCAGAAATTCCAAATTCCTCTGTGAGTTAGCCATGCCCTGACTTTGATCAGCCCAGAGGTTTTTTCAGGTTTAAATCTGTGAGTTAGCTAGGCTCTGACTTAGTTCATCCCAGAGTTTGTTTCAGGGTTTGATCTGTGAGTTATTTGTGGCTAGTTGACTTACATCAGGTACTGGCAGGTTTTTACCATGTATATTACTACTACTTACGCTTTTTCTCTATAATGTTCAAAGTTCATCAATCCCTTGGAGTTCACAGAAACAGCCACTTCATTTGCTACCATGAAGTCTAATCTAAATGGTTTGTATGTCAGTACTACGCTGTTGTCTTCTTCAAACTGGATATGAATACTATTGTCGTCTTGCTTGACTTTCTTGTATCTGTGTTTCAATGGTAATGAAAATGTCATCTACAATCAACAATGAAAGCCAGAAAATATAGATACCTCTCCTAGAAGAAGGATTGGAATCTCCATGGGAAGGGTCTAATTAAAATATCAAGGCAGGGTTTAAAATAAAGACCAATCAGTCACCTGTCATGATCACAGGCCAAATCAATTTTAGCTTAGTCATACTTTATTACTGGCTCAACGTTAGTGTTCAAAAATAACCTGCAAGGCAAAGATTTGACTGGACAAGTCTAAGTTTTGGCTGGACATTGTCTGATGTCTCTGATGTCTCAGGTTTGATTCCTGGACTCAACATCACAAGTGATCTCCCTTGATTCAAAGGTTTTTCACTGGGGTCTCCAGTTTTCTTTCCTCTGCAAAACCTAGCCAGCTAAATCCCTAAGAAAGCTGTGCCCCTGCTTTGATCAGATCATAGGTTGTTTCAGAATTGGATCTGTGAGTTATCTGTACCCTGGCGTAATCAGACCAAAGGTTGTTTCAGGGTTCGATAAAGTATTTTTTGCAGGTATATGATGTAGTAAAAAAATCTGATCAATTAGAAGTTGACTTACCTAACTGTTAATGGTTCCTTGACTAACGAATCTTTTACTTGACAACGAGGTCTAATTGGATTCACTTCATTAATTTTAAATCTGGCTGTATTTTTTTCTAAAGTAAATAGTTCTAATTTTAATGTGACATTATTATTGGTATTCAGTATATTTGCTTCTATAGTGGAATCTGTAAGAACCAAGGAATCTTTAAGAACACTATAAGGTGATTCTCCAGCTTTTATTGCACGGTTACGCCTGGAAAAAATTAAACAAATGCTGATTAGTTACCTAAACCGGGTCTTGAAGTAGGTCCCTTTAATTCTTTTCCAGACAAAGTCCTAGTAACAAATTTTGGAGAAATCCAAGTGAAAATACCCAAAACGTGATTCACATCACTTAACTTTAAAAACTTCCAGAATAGATATTTTAAGCTTAGACAGAGAATAATGAAAAATTAAGCTCAAGCTAAAAAGGTCTGTATTTTATACTTAATGCGTCTTGCACAAAGGGAAATAAAGGAAGAAAATGCATCCCATTTATCCTTTTTTTATGCCCTCCCTTGATCAAGTCAGGGAATGTGGAGCTAAGGTGTAATTTCAAAATTAATTTCAAAATTAAAAATTTCCAGGGATCTCAATTTCAAAATTTTTCAGGGCTGGCATACCCCTGAACCCCCTAGGTGCTCCTGACTTCAGGGGGTTGTTAGCCCCTCTCACCCCCCAAACAGTAGACCCTCCATCCACAGTCCCTGGTATAGTATATGACATCCATACTTACTTGCAAAAGCTACTTTGATCACATGTTTTAAAAATCCCTTTGTCCACAGATAATATCAATGTAAATGATGACAGATATAGTAGAAACAGATATTGGACCCTGCGGGAAATTGAAATTAAATTGAAATTAAGTGGATAAAAAAGGAAATATATAGCAAATCGCACAATCTCAAGTACAATTCTGAATTGATAGGTACAAGTGATGATTGAATTTTTTTTAAATTGGCAAGTTTCAAAATTAGGTGAGTTCAATTTGAGAACTTTCAAAACATCATGAGTATTTATAAATTCTGAATTGTATGAGAAGATCATGCCATTTTTTGTTTATAATACACTCAACTAAACTGAGCAACTTAAGGACTCTACAGACTACGATTTATGAAGGTAATTGAACTC
>NW_022258631.1:5948-18038 GCF_009602425.1 Actinia tenebrosa | reverse complement strand
GAGCAAGGTAAGAATCAAACTCCCTAAACGACAGCTACAAACCCCCTAATTAGATAATATTGATTGTCTCAGCCAAAGAAGCTGGAAGCCTCTTTTTATGTTTCCCTTTTAGCCGATCACGAATCTACGGTCATTGTTTAAATTGACAGTTCAAATCCCCCACCCCAGCCAARATATTGGACCTGTACAGGACCCTAATGTAAAACACACTTGCGACTTAGGCATTCCTGTATAAAGATTGATTATTATTATCATTGGATCCTCCCCTGAGACAGTCTATCTTAAGTTGCTGATGTGGAAGAAGGCAGTACCAGTATATGGACAGTAAATGGAAAAAGTATTGAAGAAAAAATCTATGTATTATTCACCAGCATCAACAGCAGAGTAATAAGCCAGGAAGCCAGTGAACTGAGAAGACAACAATTCTGGTCCACTTTTGAACTTGACAAACAAGTTTCTTCCATATGAATAGATAGGATCAGTTGGCTTGTAAGTATACAATGATAACGATTTAATAAGATCCTCTTGTTTATCATCCTCTCCGTCATACACCATTATAGGATGAAGATAATGRACACGGGTGTCTTTAAACTGCAGCTTTACAATCTTTCCAGCTGGTGCCTCAATTTTCCAACCACATGACGCATTATATGGATACCTTTCGTCGTAGTAGGGGCTTGAGAAGTTCGCAATAGTTGAAGAGGAAGCAAGGTTGTATACTGCATTATTGGTACAAACTAAAAAAATTGATAAATTTAACAATTAAGCATTTCCAAGCTAGTAAATGGATAATGGAATGGGGAATAATGGGAATAAGAAAAAATGGGAATGAGGAATAATGGGAATGAGAAGTAATGGGAAGTAATGGGAATGGGAAATAATGAAAGTGGGAAATATAGGAATTGGAAATAACTGGAATGGGAAATAATGTAGGTAGGAAATAATGAAAGTGGGAACTGATGGGAATGATATTGGAAATGATGGTATAGGACATTATTTTATAAGTGGTTTCAATGAGATCCAATTGGAATTTGAAACTTGAATTTTTGCAGGTTTATTACAGCTAGATATAGTTGCCATAGTAACCAATGAAAGATCACTAACCTTGAGTTGGTCTTTTCACAGCCCATGCCATGCCTCCAAATGAGGTATCATTTGGATTATTTCCAGTTTTTAGGACAATCCTAGCATTCTCACTGCTGGAGAACAAAGCTACTGACCTTTTGACTTTTTTAGGTTTTGTCTTACAGAATTCCCAAAGTAATGCATCAGATGAAGTGGCACCATCGTAAATCCGGGCATATTCAACATCACAGTCTTCACTCCATCGAGCCACAGTTATATGAATTTTAATGTCGTAACCTGGAGGTGCAGTAATCTTCCAGGCACACATCATTCTTGCCTGTGGATTTTGGTTAATGGAGCTTGAAAAGTGTGTTACATTGGTTTCGCTAATGCGCACTTGGTTCTCTGCACTCTTGTCACTACTACAGATGTTAACGTCAGCACCTAAAAATTCAATTCAAAAACAAACAATTTYATCAAACCTTAATAAACTTCCTCTGCGTTGATCAAAGTCAGGGGATGACTATAAACTCACATATTGAATTGGAATTTAGCTAGTTAGGTTTTGTGGAGGGAGGAAAATCAGAAAACATAGCCAAAACCTTCAAATTAAGGGAGAGACGTATCAATCTTTAATCACATGTGATGCCAAGTCTGGGAATCAAAACTGAAAACAACTATTAAAACTGTACAATGCATAGTTACAGAAATTATCTATACCCACCCCATAGAAGAATTTGGAATTAAAGAAGGGTGGGGGTCAGAGAAAGAACAAAAATTACAGAGTTTGTATGGAAAAAAATTGGAATTTTTGGGGGTGGCGGGGGGGGGGGGGTCTTTAAGGAAATTCCTCCTCAAGGGGGGTATAGATAATTTCTAAACTAAAGTAATTATATACTACCAATACTTATACTAGTATGATAATATAAATATTACAACAAAAGAATACTTGCATGTAAAAAAACTATTACATTGGGACTTACCATGTACACATTGGACTAGGGTGACTGCCAGAAGCAGAGCTGAAATCATTCAAAGTAAGATACTTATTTAACATTATTAAAAACAGACAACAGAACACAGGTAATGRAAGGGAAGGGAGGGTCAGTTGAAATTGTACATTGATTTGCACATAAACTTAATGGGATGGATATATAGTCTGTTATAGCCAACTTGAAACATACCAAATTTCATAAATAACAAACACATTTATGCAATCAAAAACCTGATACATCTCTTTTTCTGACAATTATCTTCAATAAACAATGAAAATCAGCAAATAATCTTTTACATATATAAGGTCCTGTTAGGGGTTAACTCTGATGATGATCATGTATCTTTTTCTTTAAATTACAATTTTTTGTGTTCCATGTTATTTCATATTACTGCAGCTCGGGTTGATTGACACCGTACATCAATAACGTTGATGACTAACAACAAATTTACTATACTGAAAGCGTGTCAGTGACGGCAATCCTGGACATTAAATGCTTCTTGAATTTATAGACAAATTTTTCAAACATATTTCATGTATTTGGATTTTTTCTTTTGATCTGGTCTGCAATCTGCAGTCTGCGTATGTAGCACACCGCTCACTACAATCATGTTATTATGCATTGCTCTGCTTTTAGGCATTAATTAATAGATRATCGCTGAGGCACTGAATGAAAACAATATGGAATTGTTTCGAGGTCAAAAATAGCATACATTAAGCTATATAATAAATATTTATGTACACGTTCTGATGCATGATACATCGTTTAAATATGACTTAAAAATGAAGGCACTCAAGCGAATTCACTTCGTGGTCTAATGGTTAGGTTAGGGTTAGGGTTTCGATTCTTGGTGTCTTCATTTGATTTTTTTTTTTCTAAGAACCAAAATCCTCGAAAAACTTCGAAATTCCACTGCCGTAAGAATAGCCACTATATAAATATGCACTAATGTATTTCAATGAAATTCATATGGAAATATAATTAATCCATTTTAAGAACCTTGTTAGCCTAAATTTTATTTAAGTACCATTTATATAAGAACCTGTTTTATAGGCTAACTTGAAAATTTCTGGTTCTTATACGCGGGTTTTTACTGTATTGCACTTAAGACCGGTTCCTAATATACCTAATGCAATTAGATTCGAATCCGAATCGTTGTTGGAGCGATTGCTGATTCAGACGGCGAACTAAATTAGGCCTGTTGTGCCGAACGTATTAATTGATGGATTGAATACGGCAGAAGAGTATGAATCAGTTTGGTTCCAGAAGTTTTTATATCGTATTTTTATATGTTCCACAGGGTTTACCCCATATTTATGGACCACTAGAACAAATACGTAATTTTAAATCCATCAATTCGATCTAACTGCTACTATATGTCGGCCAATAAGCTTGGGTATACCTGTGTTCTTGTTAGATTTATTGCTTCTAAAGACAGTTTTTTAGATGCATACTTTTACTACAAATATTTTWAAATCAAGTAACAATAAATTAAACAGGAATATAATATCCCGATTAGGCTCAATCATGGAAGGTTTATTTTATAGTTGATGTGCACAAAAGATAAACATGAACATAAACATGGGCTTCGAACAGACGAGATACTGGTCGTATTTGTACATAATATTTATACTTACCTTTAAGAGTAGCAGCAAAATTCATCATTATTCACCTTTGTGTAGGCGAAAAGCAGTTGTTTGGAATATTTAGACTCGAATATCGCGCCTTCCAAACAGTGCCACGGATGTTAGCCTAACAAGGCGTTCCTTACGCTTTTTAAAACTGGTGTACTGTCCAGGGCTGGGGCAGGGGGAACGTTTTGAACCAGCACCGATTATCCTTTAACTTTGTACTTTTTTCTAGCGCAAAAGCCGAGGAAGAATTAAGAGAGAATATRGTTCTTCTTCAAGCAATAGCAAGTTAATTATTTTACTAATTTCCAAGCCGGTATAAACCTGTGATTACGACACACGTGGTTTGAGGGCCAATTTACATATGCTTTGAACTCAACCCTTTGCGATAATGGTTAATAAGTAACGAATAAAATAACTAAATAAAGATAAGTCTTTGAATGCAAAAACTTTATCTTTCCTCTATATCTTCTTTTCTTTGCTTTTTTAAGTAATTTTCTTTAGCCATAAAAATAACAAACAAAAAATAAAACGTTTCTATATTAACTACATTAATGTTTAAAAAGACGATAATTGTTTCATTTTTAATTGATGGAAAATTCGGGTGTTGTTTGGTAGAATGAAAGAAAAAAGTAGTTTCAATAACAGGTATGTCATTGTACACTTCAGAATATTCGTTGTCATATCACATGTGTGTGTTTAGGGGGAGGGCGGGGGGGTGACCACACCTGAAGTAGATAAATACCTGTCATTGCCAATTGAATCAAAATTCTTCTGGAATTTAAATCTTGTGGGCAGAATGCCTTGTTAGCGTTTTTTTGGGGTAAATTTGGAAAACAAATTTAATTAATACAGGAGAAATACAAGAAAAAGGTCACCATTTCAAATGTCTTTCCATGTCTGATGTAAAAGGACCTCTTAAAGCTCCCGAGGGGCTCTTGAGAACAAGAAAGAACCCTACTACCCCTTGCTCTCCTCGACACCAAGAGGCCAGGCTATTAATTTTTTTATTGGGGAGCAAAGGAGGTCATTAAGAAATCAGGCTCTTGAGGGGGGACCACACAAAAAAATCTGACTCTCACACATCACTTTTACAATAAAAAGAATGGACACAAGGGAGGGGCTGTTTTTTATAATGGAGAGGAGGGGACAGAGTTCTTGTATTAGTCATTGCCTCCAGTAAAGTATAAATGAATAACTGATAAAAAATGAATGATCCTTATCCTCCAGTCTTTCCATCCATCCATCCTTTCTTCCTTCCATCTATCCATCCATCCATCCATCCATTTGCCCATCCATCTATCCATCCATCCATCCATCCATCCCCTTCATTTATTCCTTCACATATATATTAGTACAAGTGAAATGGGGTACAATTGGACAACCTTTTCTGTAATATTTAATCTTCACATGAAAATTTTACATCTTGATTCAATAATTCATTCATCTAGAAATTCATTATATATTATTTGTTTTCAAGACAAATTGATAAATATATTAAAAAAATTACTTTTTTAAATGCAAAATGATGTATCTCATTGTTAATATCAATCAATAAAATTTCAAAAACTTTACATTGAGAAGTTTATGCAGATATRATCATTTAAGAATCATTTTAAAAACCATTTAATACCCAGTTTAATGCAAGGTCTCCTCTCTATTTTCCTTCCCCTTTTCCTTCCCCCTTTCTTCTCTGCTTTATTTTTAAATGATCTCCTCATATTCCATGCCCTTTCCCCACCCACCCCTCCCCACCCACTAAGATCATGGCCTTGTCATGTTCAATCATATATAAAAAGGAACAAAGTGTTCAGATTATTTCAGTAAAAATTATAAAACACAAGGTTGCAGATCCAGGGGGGTCAGGTTGTCCAGCCCTCACCCCCCCCCCTCCCCAACCCCACACCATACATGGGTTCAATTGATTGTTTTATCCTAGAATTTAGTTTTTTCACAGGTTTGAAGTAATGGGCCTTATTCACGCAGCAGCCATGTTGGATTGAACAATAGATTCCACCATGCGCTTGAGAATTAATATTGCTGGGCAATCAAAGGTTTTTATTCTCATGAGAATAAACATGGCCGCCGTGTGATAAAGGTCCATTTCTCAAAAATTCCTGGATCCATCCTTGAACWGACTATTATAATTTTGAGGTAAGCAATTGGTATCAAACTGTGTTGCAATAGAATACTGTAAAAAAAATCACTCAGAATTATTACTTGCACAAATATCAGATTTTCAAGACACAGAGCTTGCATACAGAGAATAAAATTATATGTAAAGCACTTCTGCACATATTTACATTCTTTTAAAATAGTTCCAGAAGTTTTCAGATTTTCAAAAGCAAGATGCAGGTTCTCTGTTGTTTTAAAAATGTGTCAATGCAGCTTGAGTTTCTTTCATCATACTGTTATTTTTCTGTAGGCATGGTTGTGAGCTGGAAGTTTGATCCTGCCACAGAGGTACCATCAGCTGGGAGAGGCTGGGGACCTGAGCTGCACATGCCAAGGCACCTCCCTTTGATGCACCAGCCAATCAGAGAAAACAGAAGACCAACTCCAATAAGTGTGAAGACGACAATCATAATAATTGTACGAACTGAAACTGTGGATAGAATGGGGGCAATTAATATCTACTGATTAGATGGGCTGCATGGCTGGCTGGCTGTATGAGTGGATGGATAGGTGAATGAATGGATGGATGGATGGATGGATGGAGGAATGGATGAATGACTGAATGAATGAATGAGTGAGTGAAAGAAAGAATTAATGAATAAATGGAATATGAATGAATAAATGGGATAAGAATGAAAGTAGATGGTAGTACGAATGAGCAGGTAAGAAGAATCAAAGAAAAGAGCCATGACCAGGTGAATCAYTTTGAATGAAAATTAAAACCATCTCTGCATACTCTATCATGTATGTATGTATTGCAGTACTTGAAGTTCTTCATTCAAAATCCGTTTCACTAACAAATACTTACGAACAGATTCAAACGATCCTTTGAATCCCTTGTAACGACCCTTTCCATCAGTGGCGAATTTTATGTACAAGGTGGATCCACTGGAATACACTGGATCCGGTGTCTTGCTTCCGCAATACTTGCCAATCAAGTCACCGAAGTAACCATCGTAGAAAGCCACATGATCTCCATTACATCCGCTGCTGTCTTCAAGACTAAACGAATYGAAAGTGAACTTGACTCTCTTGCTGGAGTCCACAGTGATATACCATTTACAAGACACATTGTTTTCATACTTCAGTGGGTAGTCATAGGTAGCTATCTGGCCTGAAGCAGACTTGATTTTCTGTTGACCAGAGCTGCGACATGATATAGACAATGGCACTGGATAAAATAAGATGCAAAATGTTTGAGAAATGACTCCTGAATACCAAGAGGCAACATCTGTAGTAGCCTTCAACCCAGACATTCTTAGTGTCAAAGTACAGTCACTAAGGACATCTTGGAAGGAGGCTTTATCTGTTGAGGGCAGGTATGGATTGGGGCGGAAGGGTCCTCCATTCCATTCTTCTTAGACCCCCTCAACCAACCCATGAAGATAGAAAGCTGTTTTCTAAGAGGCAGCTGCATGTCATTTCTTACTAATATTTCTTGTGGGGTACCTGTGGTTTCTTGACAATATTTCATGTGGGGTAGCTTTGTCTTTTCTCTGATATTGGYGGGATACCTCTGCGACTATGTATTGCATATCCTTTATACTTACGTGCACTGACTTCAGCATATGTGGCTGTGAATCCACGACTTGTGGATAGTTGGTCATTGGACTTGTAATGAACCCATAAGCTGTTTCCTGGGGAGAAGATAGATGGAACTTCTTTATGTCCACAGTAGCGCCCTATGAGCTTGCTTGACGGGTCCTGTGGAGAGCCAGTCCTTACTTCTAGGTAATCATTTTTACAGAAATAATCAAGATTGAAGTCTCTGATGGTAAGCTTGAAGTGGCTTCCTTTTGCTGCAGTAATATGCCATATACACGACATGCTTTTGGGTACAGTATTGGGGTATCGGGGAGAGAAAAAGGTTCCACTCGTGCCATTGAGGAGTATTAAATTGTCACGTCCTTGGACATTGCAGCTTCCAATGGAATCTGTTGATTGGTAGGATGGTTGATTAGTAAAGGATGGACAATGGCAGCATGGCTAGGAGTGGTTTGATGGTTCTTTTCCCTAAGTAAATGGGACATCCCTAGAAGAGGTTTAAAATCTGGAGCAGTAACCATTCAAATAATCCATACATATGCTAATGAAGAAATAAAAAACAGAACGCGTGCTGTGTGCAGTTATGAAGCACGCAGGGGTTGGCAGAACATGAAAGAAGTGCTAGGAGAAGCTTGATAGCTCCACACAGCACAGCAAACAAGTTGTTTCAGCTTTTATAAAATAGAAATTACAAGAATGACGAAACTGGAAGTGCACACGCGTGCTGTGTGCTCTCATAAAGCACGTGCTCCCAACCAATCAGAAGACGACATTTAGAACAGTTATTTTACAAAGTTGTATAATCTGATTATAATATTTCACCCAGTTTTTGAAGACTAAAAGACTATGAAAATTGGGGACTGACGTATTCTTATTGTTCAATACGGAGATGTACGTAGGTTTTATTGATGTTTGAATTTTTATTTCTYCTATGTAAATATATTTATTGACAAAAATCCGGCCAAGCTTTTGAGTCAATGATTCAACTTCAGGACAATGATAAAAACTACCTTTACAAGCTTGCAAAACAATAAACGCGTAAATGTGGAAGCGCGATGGGTCATTGATCTCCCGAAAGCGTGGGATTTTTATAATAAAAATCTTTACGTAGAAGAAGCAAAACAATACAAAGTATCCTTAATGATTTTGACTGTTTTAGGGCAGTTAGTGAGATCTGGAGAGAAGAGGAAAGGAGGGGAGGGGAGGGGAGGAAATGAGAGAGCAGGGCGCGAAATCAACTTTTAAACCCACCAAAACCTTGCTAGTAAGTTTTGTTCTCATTAGCAAAATTTTCAAAGTCACTAGCGATCGGACGCGGTGAATAAAAAACGTTACTTGATGCCGGTTCTAAACTTTTCAGTCCTTCAATTTCTGGACTGTGGTCATACTCGCAAAACTTAGCTGGTTAAATTTTTTGTCACTTGTAAATACAAAATTTCACCTGCATTTTGCGAGTTTGCGAGCGTTAATTGCGTGCCCTGGAGGGGTGGTTCCTAGTTGGTAGTGTAAATCATGCAATGAAATTCAATATGGCGGCTCTTCCAGCAACACGCCTTGGTAAATCTTGAAAGTTTGACGGAAAACACCTGACGTCGAGAACTGCAGTTTAGGGTTTGCGGTACCTAGCAAGAACGTCGTGCCAAAGGTCTCTATTGCTCATTGTATTACTTACCATCTTGAATTCCCTCAAAAATCCCTTCAAAACCAGGAAACCGTCCCATCCAATCTGATCGAAAATCTACCGCCAAGGAGTCACCGGTCGACGTCAGTACAATGGGAGTCTTTGGTTTCCCACAGAACTGACCTAGTTTTGGAGTAAAATAATAATTCGATCCAAAAACTCTCACATAATCCGCTTCACAGTTCGCCGATTCCTGCAGCTCTAGCTTCGTAATGTTGAGCCGAGCTCGTTTGCCAAATGTTGCACGGTACGCCCACCTGCAGAACGCATTATTAGGGTAGGACAAAGGATAGTTAAAACTAGCGATTCGGAATGTCGAATCCTTCAAATAAGTCGCTGAGTTGGAAGAACAGGAGTACGAAAAGGGAGCTGTTTTGACGGCCATGTAGGACAGCAAGAAACCACTACCACGCTCATCTGAAGAACTTGTTTTCAATTCAATCATTACGTTGTTTCCTGTAGAGTACGTCGTATCTGGTGTGTTCCTATTACAAAGGGTAAACATCGTAGAGCTGTTCATGTTGCCACCATCGATGAATCGTGCATATTCATCGCTGCTACATCCTAATTTCAGATTGTTATATTTCACTTGTACCTTGATCACGTAACCCGGATCTACAGTGATTGTCCAGACACATGTCATGTTCTTGGGATGTTTTGATCCGTAAGCGTTGGAAAACCCTGGTGATCGTATGGAAGAAGCTTGTGCAGTGAGGTGAATGAATCCAGTTCGCTGCTCGCCGCATGTAGCTGTGGAAACTGGGCAAAAAGGATACGCAAAATGAACAAAGATGAAATTTGAACGGGTTTTCTTTCACTTAACGCCAACGCACACCATATCATATCGCATAGCATCACATCACTCCTCCACTTACCAACTTTAACGGGTAGCATAGTAAAGTTTGCTTGGAAGCCATACCCTTGGATCGTAGTACTTCCAGTAGCAAAACGAGCTGCGAGAGCTTTTCCACTAGATACCGAGGTGAAAGACTGCTTCATACTGACCATGCTAGTGCTGTAGCACCTTACATAATCAAGCAAAGGACTGTTTTCCGGGTATCCATCTTCAACCTTTAGTTCAGTCGATGAAGACACCAGGCAACTGCTAGCCTTTAAATCGATCGTATCAAAGTATAGTTTGACGACATGATTGGGCGGAGCACGGAATTTCCATGTGCAGTACAAATTGTTAGGGAATTTTTGTGGAAAATGTGGAGACTGTATCACTCCTGTACTGGGACCTCGTATGACAATGTTCTTGTTCTGGTCTGCTGTGTTGGCAGTAGAACAAGTCGTTCCTAGAGAAAAAGATTTAGGACATGTAAATAGTATTTAGCAATTATTCACCGAAGGCGAACTGAATATCGGGGAATATTTACCGAGACACGAGTCTTCGAGCGGCGAGGTAAATATTCTCCATATTCACTGACCCTGAGGCGAATAATTGTTTTAGCATATACCAACTTGTGTACAGAGTAACTTATTTTCATATACAACAATTCAATAAAAACAAACAAAATCTTTTAGTTTGCGTGACAAATTCACGCAAAACTTTTAGCAAAACTTTTAACAAAGCTTTTAGGCCATACTTGGTTGCCTTTTTAGTATTGATAGGAATGGCATTTAGTGTGACCACAGTAAATCCGTGAAACTTTAGCACAAATTCATAGCACAATTTAATAGCACCATTTTGTACTATTTAGTAATTAGTATTTCACGGATTTATTGTGGTCACTCTGCTTTCATTTTTTCAATTTCCTCATCGGAAATTGTAGCAAAACGATTGCCGGCAGATGCCATTTTGTTGCCGACTCAATATTCCGAGATTCAGAGGTGAATATAGTATAATATTCACCTCCAATTAACCAATGAGCGCGCGCGTTCTTAGGAAGTTCACAAGTTGGTATATGCTAATTGAGTATATACAAAATATTTTGAATTTAATCTCACTCCACTATAAAGTAGGTCATCTATAAAGCGACCAACCTCTTTTAGCGACCAACCTCTATAAAGCGACCAACCTCTATTTAGCGACCAATATCTAATAAGCAGCCAGTTGTCAAAGTCCCAAAGAGGGTTTCTGCACTAATCGCTATTAAGGAAGCATTCATTTTTTAGGAGGGAGAGGGGGGCAGAGGTATAAACGGGGGTATGAAATATTTACAAGTGAAAAAAGAGGGCTCACTGATTTTTTCTGTTAATAACCTTGCATTTTTGCAAAATTTTTCATTTATCGGGGGGCTATTTTAAAATTTCAAAACCAAGCCGGGTGAGCTAGCAATTTGGACACATGCTAACAGCTATTCCTCTGTCCCCCTCCCCCTTCTAAAAAATGAACGCTCCGTTTGATCCTTGTGTTGTGTTACCTGGTTTGAAAGCAGAATATTCAACAGTAAAGGAATATTCGGACCACGAAGATATTGCCACTGCACTGCTGGTAAAGGATATATAAACATCCTGGCCAGTAGAATAATAAACTTTCTTTCTCGATGACCTACAAGGAGTGTCCAACAAGTCTTCTGCTACATTACTGTCCGAGTCGTAGATCTTCAGGTAGTCGTTGACATCGCACCAAACCTTGGATACCACTTCTAGCTTGATCACGTGATCAGGAGGTGCTGTGATTCGCCAAGAACAGTTAGAGTTTCGTGGATAGTCAAGACTTGCACCATCTTTAGGACTTCTGATAACTTTAATGGGGGAGGTGGCGTTCACGGTAGTCAGCTCTCCGCCACGACAGGCTGCCATCGATAATACAAGAATACTATTAGTAATATTTAACAAGAGGATTATTTAATGTTCTTTACTATTCCTGTACTCGGGTCACAGCTAAGCAGAGTTTGTCAGTCCTCTTCTTTAAATCAAGGGTTCAGCTTTCTCAAAGTTTTGGTTTTCCTCTCTAAATTTGAAATTTAGCCGCGCCCTGCTTAGATCAGCCCTGAGGTCGTTTCAGGATTCAATCTGTGAGTTTGTCTGGCCCCGACTTAGATCAGCCCAG
>NW_022258630.1:10264-28903 GCF_009602425.1 Actinia tenebrosa | reverse complement strand
TCATAAAGGATGTATAATCTCTGTGTTGTTTACTGTCATTCTCTAGGCGAGACTTTAATTTGCTAAGTCGACGCAGGGCGAGGGTTTTGTTATTCTGTAAACGCGGTTCCGATTCTCGAAACGGTAAAGGCATCTGRTAATGGCCGTCCGGTGCTTGCCAAATACTTTCCTCCATCCTTGTTAGAGACTTTCTGTCATCTTGAGACAAGGGCGTTCCACGTGTCTGTTTCTCGAAGAAATCGGCTTCCAGTAGCCTTCTGACTTGCAGTGGATTTATCAACTCCCTTACTTCGTTCTTTACAGACAACAAGCAATTTTTTTTGTCTTTTGGGTTGTTAATTCTCGTGGTAGAGTTCACTACTTCATGTGCTACTAATCTATGACTGACGCCAATGGGATCCCATTCCTCGTCGGGAGGAGATGGGCGTATGTTTCCTATAATCCCCCAGCCGAGATCTGTCCTTTGTGCGTAAGGCTCGTTGTTATCACCTGAGATGATCTCGCGAGGGATAATAGCTCTTGTACAGTCTAATCCGATTAGTAGTGCGATCTCAACGTCGTCTCGGTACGGCATTAACCGGTTTGCTATCCTCGATGTGTGCGGCCATTGTCGAGCTGAATCAGGAGTGGGGATCTGATTTATTCTATCTGGAACCGTCTTCCGCGTGTAGGCCTTGGGTAGAGGGATGCTAATTTGGTTGCTAAGATCACTAACGACCAAGCCCTTGACTTGCTGACACGTTATCATCTCCGACTCAGCATGCATCGTAGACAGCAGTAATTGCGTTTCTATTCCCGAGGCTTCAAGCTTCTTGAGCGTCGTCTCTTTAACAAAGGTCTTGTCCAATTGGTCATCTAGAAGTGCGTAGATCAGCTCGCGTCGTTCAGGTTCATCGCTGTGGTGTATCCAAACTGGTACAATCATAGAGTTATACTGACCCTTCTCATCGTTTCTCGTTAAACAGTGCGAAGTGCCGCGATCTGCCTTACTGACTTGAATTTCATCAGCTCTCTTTGGAGTATCTCTGTCGCCGCTTTGATCAACTTYGTTCTTCTTTGAAGCGYCCCCTTTATAATCAGCRTGAAGAGATGTCGGGTGAGGCTTGTTACACGTTCGACACGATCTTGGRGTTTTGCAGTCCTTGGACAAGTGACCGCGTGCTAAACACTTGAAGCAAAGTCCCTTTCTCCTCGCTACCTCCTTTCTTTCCTTGATTGTTTTTTCGAGAAATTCACTACACGCTTCGATATTGTGTCTGTCGTTGCAATTCAAGCACGACTGTTCCTTAGACGTAACCTTTGCCATTCCCATGTCGACTTCTTGACTCGTGGAGGTAGCAAAGGCGCTGCTTGCACGGCTTGGTTTCCTTCGGTCAAACTTGAATCTGTTGGGCTTACCAATTTCTCTTGACGCTTGTCTGGGTTCGTTGTGGTCTCCCCCCATAGCATGTACCGAGATGATGGGGTCGCATGCAATGTCTGCCTCTCTAACTAAGAACTTGACGAATACTGAGAAGGGTGGGAACCTTCCTTTCTCCTCCTTCCACTGGTACACTGTTCGTCCCCACCGGTCGATTAACCACCTTGGAAGCTTAGATGCTATCCTTCGGTTTTCTTGATCATCGTTAAGGACGTTTAGGTTAWTTATCTTCTCCATYGCCTTCTCACACTGGACAAGATAATCTGCGTASTTCCTTAGTCCTTTACTGTCGGTTGGATGAATCTTTGGCCACTCGTCGAGTTTCTTACGATAAGCTGATGCAACAGAAAATGGGTCTCCATAGCGTTTTGCAAGCATCTCCTTGGCTTTGAGGTAGGCGTCTTCTGAGTCAAGCAGAAGGAATCCATCAACAACTTCTTTAGCTTCTCCTCCAACGTACTTAGATAGAAAGTGCAGTCGYTCTCTAGGTCTTGTCGCTCTTCCTTCGACAAGCGTCTCGAAGGCCTTAACCCAGGATGGATATTCTAGAAGATCTCCACAGAAAATGCTAGGCTCCGGAAGAGGGAGTCTGCTCTGATTTTCAGCTAAGAGTTTGACCACTTCCAGCAGCTGACCTTGGGATACCGTTGAGTCTTGACTGGATTCACCTTGCTTAGGGTAGGAATGGGCTTCCTGTGGTACACTAACAGAGGTTGTATTTGCATTCTGATGCAATGGCAGATCCTGATGGTCTTCTCGTGGGCGTGCTGAAGCAAACGGAGGATCTTGGGGATTTATCTGTGGTTTCTCCTGCCTTTCTATGGTCTTGTACGTCTGGCGCATGCTCTGTTTGGCCAATCCCGTAGGGCCGATTTGGAGTGCTCTTAGCTCTTGGGCTGCTGTTGGTGATCACTCGGCTGTAGTCTGCTCCTTCTTGCTGATCGTCAATATACTGTTGTATTTGTTCATCGATGTACTGCTCGCAGCACCCTTCCGTCGGTGTCGAAGATATCTGTTCTTGTCCAGGGTGGCTCATTTTTTCTTCCATCAATTTCAGTTTAAGATCAATCTGCTCTTCAATCTTCTTTAGATTTTCCTTCATTCTTCTTTCTTCTTCCAATACTTCTTGTCTGCGTTTCTCGATCTCCTCTAAAGTCCTTTGTTTCACTCGTTCTAATTCTTCTCTTTCCGATTTCAACGCCTGGGCTGACTGGCCTCCATCTTCATTTTCGCGGGCTTGCATTCCATTCATTCCGATCATTTTTTCGTGCAGGTGCTTCAACATTTCGAAATTTTCTTTCGAAATATCATCATAATCCTTAAGTAAATCGATCTTTTCTTCAGATTCTATGATACTCTCTAATTCTTCCTTTATTTTCGTTAATTCGTCCATGTTTACCTGCAAATTTCGTCCTTCTTTCTTCAGGAGTTCCACGTCGGTCTCGTGTGACACAATTGATCGTTTTCTGTTTACAGTTTGGTTTCGGATGTTTCCGTTACGTGTGTATAACAAACAATGCATTACACCTGCTGGTTTATGTGATACCGTCGGAAAATTTCAATTGTAAGCTGTATTTTTGCCGCCCCCCACCCCCCCCCCTCACCACCATTGGCCACTAGCTTGCACTTGTAAAATTAACGGGCGGTAACACACAACTGGCAGAGTAATAATCTCTATGTTTAACATCGGTTTAATAAGACTTTGAGCATCTTTCTATATATATTTGGTGCAGCCATCATAAATTCCAAAAATACATCCTATTCAGTGCTGATAATATTTCTTCTATAAACACAAAGCTTGTTCAACATGCACAATACAAAGGTGAGCCTTGCCTCGCAACTTCCCATATGTGCCCGCATGGAACGGAGGGGCACTTTCTCCCCACACACCGAGCACTCTTCCTCATCTTCATCCTCTTCGATGGTTTCTTCCAATTGGATATTGCATTGCACTGGACGGATGTAAATCCGACCAGTGCCCAAACACTTAAGTTCGTCGGTGGAGCAAGCCCCAATTTGCACCACGTGGAGCTGGGTTCGGCTTTTTTCTTTTGTTAATAACATCTCAAAACCACCACATTTTCGTAGTTTCGGAAAGGCACTGTACAAAAAAGGATTCAAAATCATACTTAGAATGATTACTACGCTTTTAGATCACAGTAACTTAGTAAACCATGTTCCACTCAGTTCGTCGTTACAAAGAAGGGCAGTATTATCACTGCTGTTATTTTTATACGCATACTTACTCAATCAAAACGTCCTTCACTAACATCTGAAGGAAAAACTACTTTCTTTTCCCCCAGACCATTTCTCCTAAGGTGAAGTTTCTCCAGGGCCGTTGGTACGACCGTTTGGTCTGTATAGGCAAAACAAACCATGGTTCTTGTAAACGTTCGCTCTAAAGTATAAAATACATTATTAAAGTCATTAAAAGACTTATTATAGGGCATAGAGTTTTTCGTAGTTTTAATGAAATTTGGCAAGAAGAATGGGGGAAGTATTGGTAAGCAAAAGAGCGTGAGCGATGTTTGATATTGCGATTTTTTCGTTTCTTATGCGTTAAAGCGTCAAACGATTTGGAAAATTTCGGAAGGTTCAAATTTCAAATTCTATAACTTTTTTTAAAAAAATCAAAAAGCGCACACACTGATTCAAACAGTAAATTTCTTTTATTAATTCGCGCAAACGAAATGTCTATCAATTCACATATACGGAACGCACCCGATTCCTGTTAAGGCTCTGGCATCGTTTTAGATTGAAAAAACGTGTTCAAAATCTATATTTTCTTAATCTTGATTATATGACCTTATAGTTTGTATACCTTATATATATAGTTTGTTAGGGTTTTGATGAAAATGTTGGGTAATGAGAGTTTTAAACGAAACATATCTCTGAAGGTCTCCCGTAACCTTAAAGCAAAATTTCTTAGAAACGAATTCGGTGATCCCTATTTTTCTTATTCTTAAAATTGAGATATTACCAAAATCTACAACATATGTTGAAAAAATAAAAATCTCATTGTGTTAGCTCAGTTGGTTAAGCATCGGACTTTCATGCGGGAGGTCGTGGTTCGAGTCCCGGCCAGACCAACACTCAGGGTCTTAAAATAACTGAGGAGAAAGTGCTGCCTTTGTAATTACATCTGCAAATGGTTAGACTTTCAAGTGGCTCGGACGACCACTTTAAATGGCGGTCCCGTCTCTCCACGCCCATCATCACTAACCAATATCGGAGGGACGTAAAAGAACCACTGAGGACGTAAAGAAACCCTGGCAGTGACCACCCTCAGTGCCTCCACTCCATACTAATCATCCCTGGCGGGGGGCGTGTCTCATCTTTAATCTAGGCTATTCTATATTTTATATCTTATTTTTTATTATTTATAGTTAGCGCGATAACAAAATGTATAGTTTCTGCTAACTTTAAAGATGTAGATGTAGGTGCATACCTTTTTGGGCTGTACTGGAATTTGCAGCAGAGCGCCTTCGACAAGTTGATGGTCTGTTTCGTACATTCTCGCATCTTTTTCAAAACTTTCATGGTCTTTGACACCTCCAGGATGATTCTTGGATACTTCGTCATGAGACAAAGTGAAAAAGTTGCGTCCACTGCGATCTTTCTCAGACTTAAAACTCGTTACTTAGAGTTCTCTCTGTCCCTCACGTCCTCTTCTACAAAAGTAAAGGTGTACGAGAAACCATACATTCCACACGAGTGACAAAGGAGTAGCTAAGCTGATCACTGGACTTGCCTTGAGTTTCACCAAATCTTCCTCTTCGATAGGTGGCTTGTGAGTGGTGCTTTGTTTATTTTTCTTTTTTAGGCTGACAATCTGTGCATCAAGCATTTGGTTAAATTTTTGAAAACGTGGATCTTGGGAGATTTTCAGGCATCTGTTTAGTGGTGGCTGATTGAGATAAAGTTCAAGCCCATGCCTGAAACCTAACAGCGTTGATTTGCTGTAGTCTTCGCCTGTTTTGGTTCTCTCTTCGGCGTAAAACCTTCGCAAATTCAAGTAAAGTTGGCCGATGGTCATTTTTTCGAGGGACGTTTGGATTTTCTTTTCTCTGCACCCTGCTAAAAGGTAAAAAAAATAGCATTATTATTGTGCAAACATGAATTAATTCGCTAACATATAAGCTTAACTTTTATATAAACATTATAAGAAACTAAGCCAATTTAAGTTAACAATTTGTAGTTTTGAAAAAAAACACTATCCTATTGACATTTGTAAGAGCTAACGCTTTGTAGGCTTTGTTTTCAATGAGAATAAAATATTAAATAAAATGAACCCACAAAACAATTTTACTTACTCTTAAAGGTAAAAATCGACCAGTTTGTTGCCTTTTTTGTTTTTGCTGACAATCGATTCTCAATCAGGGAGTTGAGATCTTTCTCCGATAATTCTGCGAAGCGTCCCTTCTGGTCTGTCTGGACTTGCTGAGGGTTCTCATATTGTACTTTTTCTAATTCTAAAGTGAAGTCTGGCATTTCATAATCAAAAATGTCTTGCAAATTTGGAAATATTTCGTCCATTTTTGTAAGAAAATATTACAAGAGAAAGGAAATGACGTGAGCCTGCAGCCCATGGGCAAATAGTTAATAGCTTTTTAGCCAATCAGAGCGCACGTTAGATTTCAGTTATATTATAAAACTCTTTGATTCCCATTGCCGTCTTTCTCTATGGTTTGACTATATGGTCCGGAGTGACCAAATGAGTCAAACCAGTAGCGAAATGCTGCTGCGTGGCCTCTAACTGCTGGAGGCTTGAGGCCTTTTCATTTTAGTGTTCCCAGGTTCTTCCCCTTGGTTTCAATCAGCATTTCTATTAGAGCAAATATTTGAATAATTGTGCAAATTAACGTKAAGAACATTATGCTTATAGGGCTGCTACCTTCTTAATGATTTTCTATTCTGAATGTCTTATAACTGGAATCCCAGGCAGGTACCGTTCTAATGTTTTCAGACGATTCGGATAAATCTGTTAACTCTGGCGTTACTTATCCTCCATAATCATAGAAAGAAAATTAGTGCCGGCTAAAGATTAGTGCCAATTTCTTAAAAAAACTAGTTAGACTAGTTGTGCAAAAAGATTCTGGCACGTTGTGACTATTTCAACCATCAATTAAGCTTATGTACGCGTGTTCGGATAACATTATGGGAATCAGAGTACCATACACAATATATCTTTTGTTATGATAAAACTTACGCAAAAAAAGTCTGAAGGCCTAGCTTTATTAAAAGCAATGCAAAAACATTTTCTGAGAAGAATACTGCTGCACACGCGTATGGACCAATGTTGTAACTTAGAGTCGAAAATAAGGATTAACTACTGCTTTTATTTAACACGACAAGGAACACATGGCGGTCCGCCATTACACCTAATCCTCCCTGTCATGTCCCGTATGTAGAATCATGACGTCATCCATAGACAGGATATGACACTCCCTCCCCCTCAGGCTCRATGCCATGCCCAAACCCAAACAAAAACAACAAGCTACAATGTCACTGTCTTTTATCTTGCCAGTCCTATTGTTCATAGTCCCGTAGGTATGCTGGCTGCCTTCTCTCTCTTCTGGGGTATCGTTCATGTGGCACAGCTACCACCTCTGTACAGGCAACTGCATCACAACTAGTGGTAGGCCGCTCTTCGACGTTGTTTGGAAGGGGCTCTGTAGCTAGAGTGACAACATCCCTTGGTGACTGCAGCATGACATGGTTATCCTGCCCTTCCACCTTCTGTTCTCCATCCTTGACAACCTCTTGGGTTATAACCACCGAGTCCCCCTGTGGAGGCGATCCGGTGGCTTTCTCAGGATGCCGACTACGCACATGGTCTATGTGTCTGCGTACTCCCCGGCCATCCATTAGGGTAACTGTGTAGGACAACGGGCCTGTAGTTTCCTGAATTACCCACGGGATCCAGCGTAACCCGCTTCCAAAATTCCGGACATACACTGGGTTGCCAACCGTGAACACGCGTGGGTGGGCTTGACGGTCATGTACTTCCTTCATCTTGCTCTGTTTTTGTTGAACCTTTCCTTGTAGGTTTGGATGTAGCAAGTCTAGTCTACATCGCAACTTGCGTCCCATCAATGCTTCCGCTGGAGACTTCCCAGTTGTTGTCTGAGGTGTTATCCTGTAGTTGAATAACAACTTCTGAAGTCGAGTCTCAATGCTATCTCCTCGCACTTTCTTTAGTCCTTCCTTTATGGTCTGTACTGCTCTTTCGGCTAAGCCATTAGTTGCGGGATGGTAAGGTGCGGACGTGACATGCACTATACCGTTCTGAGTCAAGAATTCCTCCATCTCTTGACTAGTGAAGTTAGACCCGTTATCAGAGACGACCACCTCCGGTAGCCCGTGAGTTGCAAACATCGCCCGAAGCTTAGATATGGTGGCAGCCGAGGTRGTGGAGCTCATAATCTCTGCATTAATCCATTTGGAATGGGCATCAACAACAACCAAGAACATTTGGCCCATAAATGGACCTGCGTAATCCATGTGTAGTCGTTTCCATGGTTGGTCCGGCCACTCCCAGGGGTGCAAGGGAGCTGCCGCCGGTGCCTTACGGTGTACTTGACAGGTTTCACATTGTTGGACTAAGTTCTCTAAGTCCTTATCCATAGACGGCCACCACACATAGCTACGTGCTAATCCTTTCATACGGTTAATACCTGGATGTGCTTGATGCAGCTCCTTCAACACCTGCTCTCTCCCTACTGGYGGAATCACGACTCGCGCACCCCAAAGCACACATCCCTCGTGCACGCTCAACTCCAACTTCTTTGTCTGGTATGGCCTCATCAATGGATCATCCAAGGTGCTATCGTCAGGCCATCCTCGTAAAAGGTATTCCTTTACATGTGCTAGCACCGGGTCACGTTGGGTCCAGGTACGTATCTGCTCMGCTGTTAAGGGGAACCCCTCCAGCTCTTGAATGAGAAGTACTCTGTCCTCTTCCTGCACTTGCCGACTTACTGGTAAGGGTAATCTGCTGAAAGCATCCGCATTTCCGTTCTCTTTTCCCGCTCTGTACTGGATGGTGTAATCATAACCTCTTAGGGTCACAGCCCATCTTTGGACTCTTGGTGAGGCGGTGGTTGGCACCTGCTTTTTTTTCATTGAACAATGTCTCGAGGGGCTTGTGGTCTGTCAAGATCCTAAAATGGCGTCCATACAAATACTTGTGGAATTTCTTCAGGCCGAATATGACGCCCAGTCCTTCTYGATCTAATTGTGAGTAGTTCTTCTCAGCTGTGTTAAGGGTTCTGGATGCAAATGCGATAGGTTTATCAGCACCGTCAGCCATGCGGTGTGACAGCACCGCTCTGACGCCGTAAGGGGAAGCATCGCACTGTAATACAAGCTCTTGATCTGGGTCATAATGGACTAACACATCTGCAGAATGATCAGCTCCTTAGACTTCTCAAAACTCTCCTGTTGTTCCCTTCCCCATTTCCAAAGTTCCTCGCTTCGCAATAACTTATGCAACGGTGCTAGGGTGGTTGCTAACCTCGGTAGGAACCGATTGTAGTAGTTCAGCAGTCCCAAGTAGGCTTTCAGCTCAGAGACATCATTAGGTGCCCTTGCTTCTGTCAGTGCTTGCACCTTGTCTTTCACAGGGTGGATTCCCTGTGCGTCTATCACATGACCAAGGTATGTGACACTCTCAGCCAGGTAAACACACTTACTTTCCTTTAGCCTTAAGCCCGCTTCCTCCAGCTTGGATAACACTTGTTCTAGGATTTGCAAATGTTCTGCATCATTGGCTCCTGTGACCAAGATATCATCAATGTAGACTGCCACCCGGGGAATTCCTCGCAGGATACCCTCAATGGTCCTCTGGAATATGGCTGGGGCACTGGACACCCCAAAAGGAAGTCGGGTATAGGTGAACAATCCTCGATGGGTATTGATTGTTACGTACTGTGATGACTCTTCATTTAACAGTAACTGTTGATAAGCATGGCTTAGATCTAACTTGGAAAWTTTCTGCCCTCCAGCCAATTTGGCTGCGATATCATCAAASGTGGGAWGTGGGAACTGATCAAGCYTTGAGGCTTGGTTTACTGTAACCTTATAGTCCCCGCACAACCTTATGGACCCATCTGGCTTTAACACAGGAACCACTGGGGCAGCCCAGTCAGAAAACTGGACTGGTTTGAGGATGCCTGTTGACACAAGCCTGTCAATTTCGGCCTCTACCTTCCCCTTCATTGCATAGGGCAAGGACCTGGGTTTGAAAAACTTGGGCGTGGCAGTGGGGTCCACATTTATCTTAGCAGTAACCCCTTTTATGGTACCCAGTTCCTCCTTGAAGAGGTCACCATGTTTTTTCAATACCCCTCCTAGGGATTCTGGCAAGGGCTGTTCTTTTATCTGATTCACAGTCATGACTGAAAGACCCTGTATAATGTCTCTTCCTAAAAGCAGTGGGCCTCCCCCCTTGGTAACATGAGCTTCAGCTTTTCTTACTTGACCATTGTACTTTAGCTCTAGGGCAACTGTTCCCAATACATTTACTCTCTGACCTGTGTACGACTTGAGCCTTAATGGCGATGGCTGTAATTTAGGTACCTTCCCTCCAAACATGCCCTTGATTGTTTCTTCATCTATCAAGGTGACCGGGCACCCAGTGCCTAGCTCAAACTCCAAGGGTGCAAAAGGGGTTGCATTTCTACCACAACTATGATGGGTTTCCCCTTGGTATCACTGTGATTCATGTTTTCCTCAATTCCTGGGTCCTCAAACTCTAGGTCCTCTTCTTCTACTAGGCTACAGTTCCTGGATCTGTGTCTCTCCCGACACATGGCCTTTGTGTGCCCCCTCCTTTTACAGGAAAAACACTGTTCATTCTTAAATGGGCATTTAAAGGGGGGGTGTGAGCCCCCACACCGGAAACATTCTTTACYTGATTTCTCATCTCTACTACTAGGTTTTTCTTTCTTGCCTTGAGGAGAATCCTGACCTTTGGCACCCCTACCATACATTTTATTGACATTAACACTTGGGGTAGCACCTGGGGTATTAAGGCTAACCTTATGTAACTCCTGTAAATCTCTGCTTGTGGTCTCCATAGCTATAGCTATGCTCATGGCCTTTTCGAAGGATAGAGTTGTCTCACCCAGGAGTTTCTTTTGGATCTGGTCATCATTCACCCCCACTACTAGTTTGTCTCTCAACATGGTATTAAGGGTATCACCGAAATTACAGTACTTACTCAGGCTTCGCAATTCTGCCACATATTCGTGTACTGTTTCCCCTTCTTTCCTCATCCGAGTGTGAAACTTGTACCTCTGTACAATCTCTGACGGTTTCGGCGTGCGATGGTCCTGGACCAGTTTGACTATTTCCTTGAATGACTTTTCGGCAGGAGATGTTGGATGACAAAGACTTTTTATCAAGGCGTAGGCTTTTTCTCCTGCTGTTGCCAGCAATATAGCCCTCTTTTTATCTTCATCCTTGATGTCGTTGGCTCTGAAATAATGGCCCATTACTTCGATATAATCCTCCCATGTCAGTGCGTTGGGATCGAACTTGTTTAGGCTACCGTACACCGCCGCCATGACTTCCCTCGACGAATTTCCTCTGGATTTTAAATTCCTTAGCGCTGTAATTTCCCTTACAGATCACTACACTGGTTCCTCTTTGGATCCCGTCCTCGTCGCCAATTTATGTTGTAACTTAGAGTCGGAAATAAGGATTAACTACTGCTTTTATTTAACACAACAAGGAACACATGGCGGTCCGCCATTACACTCAATCCTCCCTGTCATGTCCCGTATGTAGAATCATGACGTCATCCATAGACAGGATATGACAACCAATAGGACCAAAGACCATACCACTAACACAACACAAACCGCGATTGACCCCACTTATCTTTTGTTGTAATACATAGCATTGTACTTAAGCATGAACGTCTGTATTGTTGCGGCCAAAAATGGCCTTTTTGGCCCAAAAAGAACAGCATCGTCTCCGTTGCTTAGAGCGAATTCTTCGAGAGCGACGAGCCGCAACTCATAAGTCCTTGAAGTTTTTTTCATGCAGAGCTTCGGCTCTATTCCTGACGGCAAGCCTTGCCCCTGCSGCTAAATTCAGGGCAATTAGACCTGCAATGTCAACATCATTGCCGCAGCTTTCAATAAACCGTAGTACGTTAGGACTTCTGCCCTTGTAATTTTTTTTGGCTGCCATTGCTGAAGTTTCCAGAGTTGAAGATGCCGCAGTCAACGACAAAGTAAGCCGGATACGAAGGTATTTTTTATTGACAAGGGTTCATGACGTAAATATACACAAAGCTCCTCATTGGTCCAAAATCGTAGCATTCCTACTGGCCTCCTACCGAATTAATACACCACGACTACGAAAGAATAAACACCCATTACTCAAGGGAAAATAAAACCTGCTTTACAAGGATACCGTGCCTTAAAAATAATAGAATACGCAATGATGGTTAAATTTCATGTTTTAGCATTAATGTTTTTAAAGACTTCATAGTTGTAGCTGTTCTCAGTTCATTTGGTAAACTATTCCAGAGAAAGCCACCACAATAACTGAAGCTTTTTTTTTAAAAGCAATTCGTGCATGGCAAGGGCAGCACTACATTCTGTATTTCTTAAATCTCATTTATTTACCTTGCTACGATCAATAAATTTTGAAGAAAGATAATCTGGAGTCAGGTTATAAATTTTGAAGAAAGATAATCTGGAGTCAAATTATTTAAAGTTTTGAACATCATTAGTGATTTGGCGTAGGCCCTTTGTTGTTGTAAGAGTACCCAGCCTAAACTACGAAATATGTTATTCGTTCTTTCATCATAATTTGAGAAGGTTATGATTCGCGCAGCACGATTTTGAAGCTTCTGTAGTTTTTCTGGGAGACCTTTGTTGCATCCATCCCATACTGCGCTGCAATAATCAAAATACAAATTAGGGTTGGCTTTTTTCATTGGTAAAGACAATACAATACAATAGTAGTTTATTCAGGACGCAAATTATCAGAAACATACAATAAAATAGTAAGAGCGAAAGCAAAACAAGTTTAGAGGTTAGCCCTATGTAAAAAACCTCCTTAAATGCAAACATACAAACGAATTACAGCTTTTGCTGTTCATTAACCGCAAAGGAATATTCATTGAATCGAAGAAGCATTGTCATTACAGCGAACAGGCATACAATAAGGCGAACAGAGTCTCAATAGTGCGATGGAACGTTCATTAAGAAATTTAGCATTGAATTTGACAATCATGAATATGTTTGCGTGGGTTCATTAACGTTTTCAAACTTTCATTAGCGTTTTGGTGCAGACAATTAACCACAACACAAATTCAATACAGCGTTTTGGACATTTATTTAATGAACAGGTTAATGAACAGCAAAAGGTGTAAAAGCAGCGATGTGATATTAATAAATGCATAAATATTCTAATGATGAAATCTACATATAAATTACCAATTTTAGAGAAAAATAATTTATGTCTATAAAACTTATTGTTTATTATAATATATATTAATTATTGAAGTCATGATATATGACTTTCTCAATTGAAAATAAATGGAAATACTAAATTAAACACTTTAATGAGCTTGCAGTTCGTTTTTGAATGCAGAAAAATTGTCGGCCTCAACTACTTTCTTAGGTAGGTTATTCCAAGATTGGATGATTCTTATGAAAAATGAGTTTTTAATATCAATTAACTTTTGCTGGCTTAAGACAACGTTTGAAAGAGTGATTTTCCCTTTTCTTTGGCGAAGCACTAATCTAGAAACTCTGCGTTGCACGTTTTCTAAAGCGTGTATACCTTTGACAAGATACGGGGACCAGACTGGTGCCGCATATTCTAAAATTGCATCACTTACCACGATAAGAAAGTTTCCGTGATTAGCTTTGCCCTGTGATTCCTGATGTAGTCTAGAAGGATGCTGATCTGAAACAGATAGCGACATTACATTACCTTCAAAATAGTGGTATCTAATCTTTGTCAAATTTTGCATCTACAGATGCAGTAGGCAGCGAGAAACGAGTGTTTGAAAAGTCGAAAATCATGCTTCGCAATTTTATGTAGGATCCTGCACAGGATTCTACGTATTATCCTATACAGGATCCTGTAGGATCCTGGGTATATCCTGTAGGATCCTGGGCTTATCCAGTAGGATCCCGGGCTGATCCTGTAGGATCCTGGGCATATCCTGCAGGATCCTGGGCTTATCCAGTAGGATCCTGACCTAATCCTTTAGGATCTTGGACTTATCCTGCAGGATCCTGGGCTTATCCTGTAGAATTCTGGGCTTATCCTGTTCGATCTTGGGCTAATCCCATAAATCAATCCTGACCATTCCGATATCAAATATTCCCCTATTTTGAACACTGCACAACAAGTTGAGAAAAGTAGCAATAAACATTTCAAATAAGCGATGATATGCATGATAGCATATGATAGCAGAACTAAATAAAACATGACAAATTTACTCAATATTTTTTTTTGACATTAATTTTTCTGAAAGGCTTGACCTTGTCAAGGCATTTCTGATTAAGGCTGATACGAATGTCTGACCATCCTTTATCCAGGACCTTTTGTCCGTACTTTGCTTTGATACACCCTGCAACATCAAAAATATAAACTCATTCAATAAATCATTTTAATGATTATCGATCTATTAGTACTTTGTGCAAAAATAGCAGCACAACTAGGGATTGTAGGGACTTTGGTAGGGACTAGGTAGTTTTCACAAGGCATGACACAATGACAAAGAAATTCCTTTGAAGCGCTGTGTTTATTTCTGTAAATTCTTAGTATAAGCCAGGTTTTAACTAGCGACGCAAGAGCAAGAACAAGCACAAGTAGTGAAATCGAGATGTGAATAAGCGCAAGCACAAAAAGTTCTAAATAGTACAACAAAACGCAAGAACAAGTGCAAGAAAAAGGAAAATGTCTGATACCTTGCACTTGTGCTACTTCCTCGCCCTTCCCTGGGGTATTAGGTGCTAAGTAGTTAAGAATTGGGTCACATTTATGTGACATGTGCACTATCATTTTATTTAATGCGGTGCTTCTATTTTATAATAAATTCAAACATTGAAACCTGTTAATGGAAAACTTACTATTTCACTAATTGAATGAAAGGGAATGGTGATTAATTCATCATCATATTAATAGTTGAACACTTACTCTTTAATAAATTGATCTTGCTCCGGTCAAGAGCTGTTTTTCTTGTGGCTCCTTCCTTAGGTTCAACACATCCAAGAGGCATTTCTTCGTCAGTAAACAGTACTGACAGCAAACTAGTTGCGTAAAGTTTAGGCTTTTTTGCTTTGGCTGATCCATAATCTAGAAGGTTTGTACCATTCCAAATCTAAATGAAATAATAAGTAAATATTCAGTAACACAGTAATAATACTTACAAAGTCATTTTGATTCTGAACAGGTTCTGTCTTTTCAGGAATCTGTTTGACACAAGTCGTAGTTGGAGCATCAAAGCTACCGTGAAAATCCTGTTATAATAATAAATATGGTATTTGTCGGTACTTCAAGTAGTAATAAATTTAGCAGACTTTGGAAAATTATTGAATATATATAGATAGATAGAAACCTTTATTTACACAGGGTTATCCAGTCAGATATACAAAATGCAATCTGATATCAAAATGAGCCCTAAAATAAATACAATATAAAGATATATATGAACACAGGCCTAACCCCTAGGGGTGACTGAAAAAGACTAGATAGATACATTGCAGCTGGAAATTTCTTGTTAAACATTATTCCCCTATCGGATACGGTCAAGAAAAGGCGGTTTTCCAGTTGAAATTAGGTCGCGAAAGAAAATTGTCAAAGTCCCTATTATGTTTACGTACATTCTCTTATAAGAGCTTTCACTTAATAAGAAAATGCATATTTTCTCTTTCTACCAAGATGCTTTCCATCATCATCAAGGCCGCAGAATTCACGTTCTTCTTAAGATACGATTCTGAGCTGATCATCATTTGGCAACACATGCCCCCACTCATTGTGGATACCGCGACAACACGAAGCTTTTCGAGGCATAATATGCACCTCGAAAGGAAGCAAACTCAAAGTGTAACGAAAGATGGTAATGAATCTCGGTGTTTAAAGTTTAAAAATCTCGTTATTTAAAGTAATAATACTCTATATTGAAGTGTAAAAAATTTCAAGATGGCGGCCATTCGCTTTTGCTTGTGGAATCTCTTCTGAAAGTCCCAGTTCCCCATTTCATAATCAGTTCACATTTGGAAGAGACAATGGAAAAGGTACTGGAACCAATAATATTTCATAACATGGCGGGAAAAGCGAGTTTTTATTATATTTTTAGGCAGTCTTTGGTTTCTAACCAATCACAGTAAAGGATTTTTATTTACTTATCAAATTATGATAATCGCATGCTTAACATGCCGCGCATAATCTATGCCTACTTCTTACACACATCATTACTTAAAATCTTTACAGTTTTATGCGAAACAAGTTCACTCACGAGAGTGAAAGTTTGAATATTAGTCATCATTGCACTAAAGCCGTTTGTATTAATCAAAAATGACAAAATAAACAGCGGTTTATATTGAAAATAACGCCGACTGTCGAGTCCTAGGCAGGGTGAAAATTCCGTTTCTGGTTGGAACAAGCGGAGTTTGTTTTGAAAGGTAACTTTATATCTTAAACAAAACGCCAGCCAACGCTTTGATACTTTTAATCCCGCTGTGAATCCCGCGAGTCCATTACCCATAATTCACCCGATATAGTTATATACTATATGCTTGGTTGGATCAGAATGTCTGCATATCGCTATATATATGTAATATATAGAGTATGATTGGCCGTGTTGTATCAGATATACAACCACGAGGTGTAGCCGAGTGATTGTATATCTGATACAACACGGACACGAATACTGTATATGTCTTATCAAACGTCTAGGTTAGGTCCTTTGTGTTTCACTAAAATTTTCAAAATTAAAGTGAATTTGGCCAAGAAAATCCAACTTAAAGTTTATGCAAATGAACACAGTTTTGTAGTCAGATTTACAACACTCTTCACGGTAGTGATTTCTGTTGTGTTTTCCTCATGAATTATTCATGAGTTTGATAAATATATACATATACACTTGATTGCAAAAAGGTTGTATTCTGCCCTAATCTTCGAGATTTAACACACAACACACAATATGCATTGAGAATGTTGGTATATTAGTCGAGTAAGCRACAGTAATATATATATACACACAGTAATATATAGTATAACACTTGAATTACATTTCGTTTTTGAACTACTGTTCATTACAATGCTCTATGAAAACGAAACAGGTGCCAGGGAGGCCAGAAAAAAMCCCCACATGGGAGGAAATCTGGACTGGGGCCAAGGCACGTTGTCATCTTCCCCAGCGAAAGATTCTATTAAATTCCTAAACTGTTGGTTACTTGAAGTAAATCAGATGATGAATACTTAATATATCTATGCTTCGAAGCCGAACTTTTCCATCCAGCGTGCCTGTCTAGTAGACTATCGTTAAGGGACCTACAACCAGGATTAGATGCAGCTCCAGATTTAATACTGTGGAGGCCATACGCTTTAATGTCCGAGACAAAAGGTTTCAGAAATTTCTTAAAGTCATCTTTTATAGTAGTATATGAGACGCCTTTTTTGTCATGGAACCTCTGTTTAGAATTGGATTTAACTATTCTTCGAATTACAGGCAAACTAGCGTCATTCTTTGGTAAAAGAGCTAACAGTTTTTTGGCGATAGCTACGGGACAGGTTACCTTGCCCGATCTATTAAGGTACAAGGAATGCCCCTCTCTAAACTGATCATTTTTTCTCTTAGGGACTATGATTTGCATATGCTCAGGAGAAATAGTGATATCAGAAATACTCATGTTTAGCAATTCGTCTGCGCGAAGAAAACCAGCGTAACCAACTAATAATATAAATAGAAAACGGATAACTGCAAAATCACTATTGGAATTATAATGAGCAGCAATGTCTTGCAATAGTTCCAAAGACACAGGCTCTTTCGGCATGACAGGTCTAGCCAAACAGCGCTTAGCTCCTTCCAATGTATTCCGTACGAATGGATGATCCGTAGGGGGCGTATGAAACCCACCAATCTTGTGAGCCCAAGCAATACTGTACACCACGCCTTGTAAACTAGAGACGCCAAGCCCTCTATCTTGGGCATTACTCGTCAACTCCGTCAAGAACAGCGCCACATGCAATGGTTCAGCAGGAATGACTGGAACATCATCTTTGGAGAGAGCCCACTTACGCCATCGAGCCCAGCCTGACTGGTACTTGCGGACTGTTGTYGTAGCTTTAGAACCAAACTGTAAATCAATCAAMTCGGGGACCAASCACTGAAGAGAAGGGTCCTTTACTGTGTTGAGCGCAGAACGCCAAGGACTCGAGGAAAAGGCGTCTGAAAACAACTGACGACAAGTGAGTCATTAGTCAAACTGTTACACACTACGCACTGGGAATCGTAGCAAGCGCGCATTAGCGCACCGATTTCAAACAGCGGAAACCCTCACCAAAAGGTGTTTGCGCACCGCTTTCATGCGCGGCCAATCTCACCACAAATGGGGAACAATCGCTCAATGGCGAATCATGATCATTATTCATATCACCAAATGGTGTTGAGCATACTTAGCGGCTCACTTTCAAATGGAACAAAAAATGACGCTAATTCAGCACTGAAAAACACCAAAAAATCTCAAATGGACTCACCAAAAGGTACACTTGCGCACTGCGGATTGGATACCGCTGGGATTACAATGCAAAATCTAAACGGAGAGCTAGCATATCAAACGCTGGACAACCCAAAAACACGGATTTCTTAGTKTTGTAAATGGCTCTCTGGCCAGGACCCTCAATCAAAAGGTTGGCTAACCTAGGTAGCCTGAAAACCTCTTTAACATACGGCTTAAACTGAAAAGCGGATAAATGTAAATAGGGCCAAAACATACTAGAAGGCCACTTGATTGCAAAAAGGTTGTAGTATACATTTRTACAAATACCTAATTTATTCAGTATATTTAATGATATGCAAAACCGAAAACTCGCTTTATTTATTATTTGTTTCATTCAATGAACATCAAATTATTTTATTCTTGTGTTTCACATCCTACAGATTATAAATCAATTGGTTTTGAGGGTTAAAAAAGCAAAATTGCAATATGCATCTCATTAGGTATTTGTATAAATGTATA
>NW_022258629.1:8436-23960 GCF_009602425.1 Actinia tenebrosa | reverse complement strand
AAAAAAAAACATCTTACAATACTTGAATAATAGGCACACTTATTTAGTTAGTAATTTTAGTAGTGTAATTTATCGACTTTCAAAGATTTAGATTAAAAATTAAATTATTAAATTTTTACACCTGTATACAAATATTAAGTTGTAAAATAAAAAGTATTAAAATGCCAAAAAGGAATTATTGTAAACCTAGAAAAAAAATCTAATAATGTCATAGTTTGTTTTGTACACGAAGGTTAATTTAGTTGTGAAGATGCCAGGTCTTATGTATCTATGTTGCTTGGGAGACATTATCAATTATATAAATTGGTGTGATAGAGGTATTGTGGAAAAACGTTTAGTCTAATTTCAAATATTTGAAACTTACCCGTCAGTACACTTGCACGCAGCTCTTACAATGTCATTTCCTGTCTTGTCAAACACTAGTATTGACTTATACTTTTCAGATTTCATTGAAGCAAGAACCTCTGATTTTAAATAAACAAGGCTGCCTTTGTTGCATAGTTGTAAATCTTTAATATGTCCTTCTTTAAAGAATTGGAATGCTCTTAGCTGCTTGTAGCCTCCAGTACACACGTCAAGCTCGCTGTACTTAGACGTCTTTTTCACAAGATAATCATAGAGCTGTACGAAGGAAAATGTCGGTAATTCTCGTAGATCTTTCTTCCATATCAAACCAGTTGCTTCTCTTATAATAATCTCGTATGTTAAGTCCGTCGTATTACTAGTAACAGGTGGTGCAAGAGCTTCGCCAGGTGAAGTGTTGGGGGATTTGGACCCTTTAGATCGTTCAACAAGAACAAAGCAACGAAGAGCTAAATCTTCCTTTTTTCCRCCRATCGGCTCACCGAAATTCTTGAGAATAGTCTTTAACTCATTAACTTTCAGATTTCTAAGGTCTTGGATAGATTTAAACTGATTTAAAGTAGAAAAACGATCGTTTGAAGACATGTCACACACGTGGAAACTGTAAACACAGGGAAATGTATTGCTGTATTAGTCTCGTTTCAGTGCTCAAGTGACCGAGCAGGAGACTGGCGCTGAGTCTTGTACCGAGAATACGAAACTCAAGTATTGGGAACTATGGTGAAGGTGGGGGCTGTGGCTGCAGCGTTGTCTGCTTGAGCTGCCATCATGACCAGGTTGCAAGGGTTCCACATGGTTTCAAATGTTACTTCACAACCAGGGGGAAGGTAACGATAACTGCGAAACATGTGGATGCAGGGGGAAATGAAAAACTTGACGGTTTTACCATCAGCACACAACTTGTGACGAAACACAGCTCCTTCATTGGGGGTTACCCGTGCTAAGGCATTGCCAAGCCAGGTGTTTAAAGCGGCTTGAGTGTATGTATTAGCTGTACCAGAGTTGGTAGCATCTGTAATGGTTCTTGGAAGGGGGTTGGTGTCGTCAAATTTTCCAGGGGTATCGGTGGACCATCCTTCCATGGACATCCATCCTTCTTTATCAGCTTTGGAAAAGTTAAGCAATTGGTCCAGGTAGGCTTGATAGTGGTACTTGTCGTCATTGGGCTGAATGCTGCCTTTGTTAATACTGACTTTGATTTGTTTGATGAGTGAGTGCCCAATGTTATTAATGGGGAAGGCTTTACTGTTATTGTCCAACAGCGTACCATCGTTTTTCTTGAATTGAACATCAAATTCCAAAATGGTTTTTCTCATGTCCACCCACTCACGCGTGCGCGACACCATGATGGTGAGGGGGTTGGTGCTCGTAGATTGCTGATAGTAGGTTTCCCATTTGGATTGTTCAATGGTAGAATCCTCAGGCACCTGAGAGAAAAGGTCTCTAATAGTTCCCTTTTGCGCTTTAGGGATGGGAGCAGCGAGATCTGTTTTGGCAAGCTTTGATGGTGGTGCAGCAGCGCGTCCGCCTAACATGATGATGTGAAGCTCGTGAGAGTGTGCGCGAGAAAATAACGATGGTCCATGATGGCTCCTTTTTATGCATTTTTTCTAGTCAGAGTCAAAGTCCAAATTGTTGTGTAACTTGATGATAGCTTGTTGACCACGTGTTATAACTCCAATTTTGTGCTCCCTTTGTTCAGGGGTTAGCTTAGTGTCAGCCTTGACGTTGTTTAAGGCTTTTTTCATGTCGTTTATCATTGATTTTGCGTTTTGTTGCTCGGGTGTAAGTGGTCCTTTTCCTTTTCCTTTTCCTTTTTTCTTGGTTGTTGTGGTTTTGACAGGTGATGTAAATGGTGCTGTAGGTAATCGTTTAGGAACAGGAATGAGAGATCTTTTAGGGGTGCCTGAAGGACCTGGTGCGGGTGTTGGAGCTGGACCTGGCGTGGGCGCTGGAACAGGTGCAGGCGCAGGAGTTGGTGCATCATCTCGTGCACGTCGTTGTTCATAGTAGGCACGTGCATAATTGTTTAGGTACCGCACTCGCTCACTGGCTGACAAGGAAGGATCGATAAGAACCTGTTTCATTAGCTGATCCGCATGTTTCACAAATTCCAGGTTAGGATGTTGTTGAAGAGACAAATTAACAGCCAGAGTGTGAAGAAGGGCATCGGTCTTGACGTTGCCGTTAGCATCCACAGCCCCTACACCGCCTCCTTCCTGTTGTTGGGGTTGTCTCAGTTTCTTAAGTTCTTCAGTTTGTTTTTCCAGTGTGTGATTTAAGCGATCCCACAAAATACCTGGTACCAAGTAGCCTTTGTGGGTTGCAGCTGCATTGACAGGTGGTGGAGCCATAGTTATCGTGTCGTTGGAGCTACACGACGTGCTTTGGGGAATAAGGTAACAGGACGTCCTTTTATTACCACACTGACGGTGTCTGATGTCGAAGGTAAGTGAGTAAGTTGAGTTGCTGTTTGTTTACGCAACGTGCGAACTGGTTGTGGCAGTTTGTTGACAGTGCTTGCAGGTTGAGAGTATTTGATGTGAAAAGGGTGAATGATAGGTCCGTAATCAGGAATGCTAGGTCCAAGACGTCCACGAATGCCGGCTCCCAATTGGCTGCTGTGCTTAACTCATCGTCGTCGTCGTCTACCTCCTTTTTGTTTAGGCATATTCCTTTAGAATGTCGTTAATTTCCTGATCGTTGACAGGATCCTTTTCTTTCGGGGCAGGTGAAGGTTTTGACTTCAGTTTGCTGCTAACTTTTTCGACACCCGTACTTATAGCCGTAGAGGCGGCCTGCTTCCGCAAGGTTATGGCGGTTTTCTTTAAGTGTGGGGCGGCCGCTTTTGCCACGGCTTTAAGGGCGGCTCCAAACAATTCAGCTTTGGACCCCCTGCGTTGTAACACGGAGCGTCGTAAATTGTTAACGCTGGCATGCTTCCCTTTGGCCACCCCTTTGAACCACCGTTTTGTGGCGGCTGGTAAGCGAACCCCTTCCGAACTAATGTCTCCACTAGCAAATTTGCCTATGGTTTGTTGCAGCGCCTCCCAGTGATGATTTTCCCCCCTTTCAATAAAGGAACCACCTGGCTGGGGTGACACTTTGCAAGGTTGCGTATAAATTTGCGTTGCTCTGCGATTGTCGACATAATGCCTGTATGACGGACCAAGACAGGGAGCGTGATTTATATCGTTTGCTGGGGCACGAGGAGCGCAGTCCTTTGTTTCAAGCCCCCGGTATCCGCCAACCCACTCCTATTCAATCTATAGCCGATCGAGCCATTAGCCGAACATTAGAGGAAATGGAAACACCACCCTTTGCAGGGGGGCTATCACCACTAGCCGAAAGCACCCCCATTCGCATTAGCAACGAGGATGATGATGAAATGCTACAACTGCTTGGTATACCCTATTCCTTACCTGACACCTTTACACAAGCACTGCAAGAGGCTAACCTTGAGCTCACAACACCATCACCTCCTGCTGCTGCGACACCATCACCACCTGCTGCTGCACCACAACCATCACCACCTGCACCACCACAACCATCACCACCTCTGTCGTCAGCACAAGCAAATGGTACAACCATACAGGACATTGAACAGTGGACCCCAGTTTAGGAGTGGAAATTCAATTCTTATCCAGCACAACCTTAGGTCAAATGTCGCAGCAAGAACTAAAGGAGTACTTAGACGTGTTGGTAGGTCTGCGAAAGAAAAACCGTAGTGATGCACCTTTAGTAAATGACATCAATGAAGTTATACGTGAAGTGCAAAGACGTATGATTTGGAAACCCTACAAGAAAATAAATGACTTAACTGAACCCCAACTTATTCAGTACTTGGCTGAACTTCAATCCATTGACCGACAGTATTACTTAGAAGCCTCTCGCACGCATTGCTGTGGCCATTGAAAAAGTAAAGGAACGCCTTGACCTTTTGCAACAACAAGGGCACCCCAGCACTTCTAAAAAAGGAAAATCACCACGTTACGATGATTTATCACCATCTCCATCGCCTTCAGGTGGTGATGGGAACGGTAATGGAAATGGTAGCGGAAATGGTTCCTATAGTGGTGATTCAGGTGGTGATGATAGTGGTAATTTTGGACCTCCTCATCACACAAATGCTGACCAAGATACAACGGCACGTGCTATCCGGACGCGAATGGGTCCTGGGGATCACCAAACTATTGCCAACACAACCACCGTCACCACGGTCCGACGAGGAAAAAGACCCATAGTTCAAAGGGAACACAATAGCGTAACGTACCCCCCTAGTGATGATAACGGCGATGATGATGATGACGTGGGTCCTGCCACCATGAAGGATGGAATACTTATTCGCAAACGCAAACGCAAATCTCGCAAATCGGCAGTGAAAGCACGACGCAAAATAGTATCACATCAAAGCGGTGGAAATAAATTGCAAAGTATAGAGGATTACATTCAGTTGCTGCGGCAATCATGAACCAAGCGCAGGTGCAAGAAGTACAACCCCGTTGGGAACATCCCTCCAACATTTGGATTTCAGGCCCTTCCAAATCAGGAAAAACAGTGTTTGTACGCAAACTTATTCGACATTGACATTGGAAATTTTCCCCTGCTATTAAAAAGGTGGTGTTTTTGTATTGGCCTAAGAGTTAGCAACGTGCTAACCCTATTTGACGATTACATGAGACAAACAAACGATACAGAGTTTGTTGATTGGATAACAACCCTCATTAACCATCAGATCAAAGACATCATCATACCTGATCTAATCCTAACACACACATCCACATATTACCTTAAAAGTAAACGTGGAGGAACGTTTGAAAACATTGATTATCGCATGAGACCTCTAAACATATCCATCCCTATCATGCCTCAACCTTTCTGTAACAAGTGTAACTGTAGAATGGCTCCTTGGTGGTCTTCCTGTCGTGCCTGCCCATCTTCCACCATGCGCCTGCGCAGTGGACGCCATGTTATCAGTAAATCCCTTTTTCTTTTACGTTTCTTTACATGTAATACCCTTGTGGTCTAATGGTATGATACATACCCAAGCGGGTGTGAGATGGAGGTTCAAATCCTCTCGAGAGTACTAATTTTTTTCTTTTTTTTAGAAAAGCGATCACCAATGTTTCCTTAATGCGTTAGACAATGGCGAGCTTGACACATTTGAAGGCAACGATGGAATCACTTACGCCGATGTCAGACCCCAAGAAAAAGAACCCCTAGTTACTAAATCACCCTTTACACCCCCTAATCCGTTGACTGCCACCTACTACCTTAACTCAAAAACAGGACTCCGATACCCTGATACTAATGAAGGAAGAAGGAAAGCTGCACAGGACATAAAACGTGGTGTTGGCAAAACCCGCAAAACACCACACGGCATTCTGTGTCGCAAATCCTATCTGATGGAGTGGAACACTTACACCTATGCCATGGTGGATGAAAACAAACAGCACATTGATAGTATATCAGCCCATATCTCTTCCCCCAGCATGGACGATGGGTATGCTGCCTGGAAGCAACAAGTGGCAACTACTACTCTTCGCAAGTTGGAAAACGAACAAGCCATAAAGGATAAGGCAGAAAGAGAAGAAATGCTCAAGCGAAGTCGTGATGAAGCTCTTAAGAAATATATCGTTCGTAATAACTTTCAATGCGAATGCTTGTGTCGTAGGTGTGAATGTGAGTGTCATGGCTTTGAAAAAGAATGTCCTGAATACGATCATGCTGATCTCATCTTTTGTAATTATTTTGCTCTAAAGAAACAATAGAAACAATGTATTAGTTTTTTTGCGAAATAAAATCATTGATGTAACCTAACACTGTCTGGTTTATTGTCTGGTCTGGTTTTTTCTCATTTCCGGTCTGGTGATGTCATTTCCTTTTTTTATGCAAATTATGTGACAAAACTGCACACCTATACACTACTGAAACCCAGTTCAGATGTGGGAATTGACAGGCGAAACACCATCAAGCCTTACAAGAGTTGTTCAGAGAATCTCAGTTGATGCTGAAAGATTTATCTGCAATTCCCGAAACCCAAGATCGGAGAGATTCAAACAAGGCCGCTTGCTTTGACAACTCGTGACCGGATATTGATGCTTTTTGTTTGGCTACGCACGTATCCGACCTTTTCAGAACTTGGAAGTGTGTTTGGAGTCTTAGCAACATCCGATCAAGAAGGGTTGGCCGACGTATCAAGTCAATTGCTTTTACCCGCGAGATCTCAAGAACACTAGGGCTTTATAATTGCCAGAATGAAAAGGCGCAAAAGAAGACTTCCAAGAGGCCAGGCCAAGTACGAATAGCACCAAGAGGCCCACGATAAATTCACTATTGAGCTATTTCATGAAACCAAAATAAAGATTCAGTGAAATTAGATAACGACTAGTCTGACGAGCACAATTAGATTAGCAGTGAAGTTCTCGAACACAATAAATGATCTACATTAATTAAAACTGACATAAAAATCAAAAAAGTTTATTAATTTAAGTTAAATTTTAAGCAAGCGCGAATTAACCAGCTTGCTGTTCGTCCTCTCGAAGCTAGAGTCCCTCAAAATGGCCGACCATTGTCCAAAGCCATATCGTTTTATTCCTGCTTTTAAGAGGCAGTCTCTGTAAAAGCGGCCCACTGCATTTCGAGTCGGAAAATAGTTTTCCCCCAAACTTTTACCATAGAAAGGTAATTACTAGTAAGTAATGAAGTAATGATGACTTTATTTTCTCGAAATTCATCAAAATGAWTTTTTTACAGCGCATAAATCCTGCACCGCCGTTATCGCTAAATTTGCATTCATTATCAATTGAAAATTAAGTCGTCACCGCTCGCAAAACATAAAATGCTGGAACTATTATTTCTCCTGACTTTTACATTCATTCTAGTGTCAAAAATAAACGAAATTTTGAATGTTTAACAAAAGAGGAAAAAGGAGAAAAAATTTGACGGCTTTTTGAAATAGAAACAAACCAACCCTCACTAAASAGCTTTTTTTCTCACCAAGTCCAGACGGATTACTTAATTTTTTTTACTTGAATCTACTGAAGCCAAGGAACTAGCTGAAAACTACAGACCTATTTCGCTGCTGCCCATCATAAGCAAGGTGTTTGAACGCTGTGTTTACAGAATCTACGACCACATGTTGAAGCTGATCACCACTGCACATCATGGATTCCTTAGAATCGCTCTTGTGTCACTCATCTGCTCTCAGTATTGCACACTATTGGAGAATCCCTTGATAAAACACTCAGGTTGATGTCATCTATCTAGATTTTGCCAAAGCATTTGACAAAGTCGACCATAAGATCTTCTTAAGTAGGCTAAGAACGTACGGCATTGGTGGGATGCTCCTGAACTGGTTTAAGGACTATTTAAATGGTCATTTTCAAAGAGTTGTGGTCGACGGTGTTGCATCTTCCTGGGCTCCAGTCACCCTGGGTCGTCTTCTTTTTGTTTTGTTTATAAACGATCTTCCCGATGTCATTCCCAAGGAAACTACAGCTGTTATGTACGCTGACGACACCAAGATATTTCATAAAGTTACTTCCTATCGCGACTGCGAAGACCTTAAGAATGCACTGTTGACAGCTGTTAACCTTAACTGGGGCAAGCATATTAGAACCATCACAGCCAAAGCTAACAAGCTTCTTGGTATGCTTAAGAGGACATGCCCTTGACTGAGCAACATCACTTTTGATGCAGCTCAGACATGTAGTCTTACGTTGAATACTGATAACATGGTTCTGCAGACAAGGTAAAACATCAGAAAATGCATCTCCTAATGCCGTCCATTCCTTCTCTTCCAATGGCTCTGATGCAGCAGTGTCATGTAATGTTCTTATCAAGCCTATCGTGGTAGTCCAAAAGTCAAATGATAACGTCAGAATCTGTGTTGACTATACCCGACTGAACCAAGCTGTGAAGAGAGAAAAACACATACTTCCCACAGTTGATTAACTGCTCGAACAGATGGCCGGAGCAACAGTTTTTTCAAAACTCGATGAAAATTGCGAATTTCATCAAATAATGCTTACAGGCGAAACAAAACCCCTCACCACTTTCATAACACCGTATGGAAGATATTGTTACAACCKGCCTCCATTTGGCATCAATTCTGCTCCAGAACATTTCCAAATGCAGTTACACAGGGTCTTAGAGAATCAGCCAGGTGCAGTGAGTCTAATAGATGACACAGTGGGGGTATGGAAAAGACCTCCAAGAACATGATCTGAGACTGAACAGAGTACTTGAAGGTTTAACAGAAGCGAAGGTCACCCTAAACAAAGAAAAGTGTCAGCTCAGAAAATCAGAAATTTTATTCCTCCGTTATACTGTTTGGAAAGATGGTATCAAGCCAGAGCCGTCCAAGGTTGCAGTTGTAGTAAATATGGAAGCTCCACAGAATATTGGTGAACTTCGCTGGTTTCTCGGAATGACTAACCAGCTAGGAAAGGTTATGCCCAATCTAGCAAGCTTAACAGAGCCCAGTGTTGGTCACGATCATTCATCAGGTAAAGGAGAAGCCGAGTGCGCCGTGCTCTATACCAATGAGTACAATACATTTGCATTAACTATTTGGTTAGAGTGTTCAATTTAAAAAAATACCTACTTCATATACCATACTACAATATAGCGTCCAGTAAGAGGCAATATGATGTTTACTTTTTATAATTGTTCAAATTCCTTATTGTATATAAAATAACAATTAGATTGAAGTGAAATTTGCTGAAAATTGGTCTGATAATTAATTGTTTAAAAATGTGACTTATGGCGTGATGCGATTTCGATGTCAATTATTTGCCAACAGCGATAAGCATGCAGGATGAAACCAATATTTTTAAAGATGATTTATTTGTATCATTCATACAAAATACTAGGAATTCAGATTTCTCCAATACTGAAGTGGATTAAGAACCTCTTGGCAGAATACATTATTATTTATGCACTCAGGATGACTCTACACAAGATTCTTGCACCACGCATGAATCCATGATATTATTTAACAGTGAGCAGAATGATTCTCTTACAGAGAATTCGATTTCTAGTGCCTGAAAAAGAACCTTGAAGTGAATTCCAAGATAACCAATCAGTCATCATTAGTGGTGATAAAATGTGTATGCGGAACAATTGTGGAAAGACATGATATATGTAAGTTATTGAAAGTTCCAACAAAAAGCTTTACAAGTCTTACTTCTGCTGCACTTGCAGAGATTTTAGCAAGGAAACTGATAAGCAATGAGTGTACTGCGATCAAAGCTGGTGTAAACTATGAACTACTACAGAAAAGTGATGTAGCTGTAATGAAAAAAATTTGAATTTAAATCCAGCAAGTTTATGTTTATTATCATTGACCAAAGAGTTAATGCTTGTGTTTTGGAAACATTATCTGTGTTTAAATTGGAGCAAAAAACGGAGTGTTCACGGTTTGGGTGCTTTTTAAGTTTGCATTTTAGGGTTACAACCTGTCTCTTGTGACGAAGCAGGTTGACTGTTTTATAGTTAACAACTATACTACCGTTGCCGAGGGAAGACATCATAAGTCGTTAGTCCAAAACTCGCAACTGAAGTGATTGATAACCAACTTACGAGTTACCACTTGCCAAGTAAGAACTTGTGACTTAGCACCTAGCACTTTCAACTTGCGACTTACGACTTCGCACAAAGACCTCCCCTCCCCTCCCCAAACGTTTTCGAAATTCTAGGCGAGGAGACTGGGGGGAGGACTCGTTTTCGTAACCAAAATGGCGGATCAAGAAGAGTTCATTGACGATATGTTTTCTGGCGATATTTTTATCCAGCCAGACCTTAAAGACATATTAAGAGCAAATAGACCAAAACGAAAACTTAGTAACCGCGTCTTTCGCGCGCGTGAGAGCAAGTCTTATTATGTAAACACAGCAAAAATATTTTATTGAAACTTTACAAAAACTAGAAATGTTTACGCTCATCCTCAGTGCTTTGTATTCGTTTTCCCCCTATTTTTGATTTAGATAGATTTATTCTTTAACTTTTTCAAACTCTTTCACCGTTTTTAGTTTCAGTATAGGTAGACGTTTTTGCTATCTTTAGTCTTTTTTTTTTTTTTTTTTTTTTTTTTTTTTTTCAACTTTTCGTCGGTCGTCTTGACGGCGGCCGCGTTACAATTATGGAGGAGAAAGACATAGTTTTCAGATTGATGCCAGTGATAGTGGATGGGGTATCTCTTGTAGTACTGATGAATCTCTCCAGTCCCATGGACTCTGGGACAAAGATCTCTTCACATCAATGTAAGAGAATTATATGTTGTGTTTATTTGTTTGACTATCTTTTGTAAAGATATGTGTGATGGCCATGTCAGATTTGAGATTGACAATACCACAGCAGTGTCCTATGTTAATAATATGGGGGGTTGTAGGTCTGGTGCTTGCGATATAGTGGCAAGGAAAATATGGAACTGGTGCATTGACAGAGAATTATGGTTAACAGCTGTCCATATACCAGGTGCTACTAATGTTAAGGCTGATTCATTACCTAAAAAACGCTATTCTGATCATGAATGGATGCTAGATAATGACATGTTTGTGAAACTCTGTGAGATTTTCCCAGGCCTTACTATTGACCTTTTTGCATCAGTACTGAACCACCGTTTATCACGTTATGTTTCATGGAGGCCTGATCCTCAAGCAGTTTCAGTTGATGCCTTGGTAGATCATGGAAAGGTGAAAGGTTTTATGCTTTTCCGCCTTTTAGCTTGATTCCTCGCTGCTTAGGCAAAGTGATGAGCGAGCAAGCGGAAGGATTGCTAGTGGTGCAAGCTTGGCCCACTCAGACGTAGTTCACCAAAATCTTACAGGTGCTAACTAGCCAACCGGTAGATGGTGATGGTGTGGAAGAAAGGGTCCCATCTGTTAGTTCACCAATCAAGCCCAAAGACGCACAGCATGCAAGGTTGCTTGACGCTGATGGCGTGCCCAGTATCAGGGAATACTACCAAARGCAGGGCTTTTYTGGACACGTTACCAATGTACTCGTCAACTCATGGAGACCTGCCACTCAGAAGCAGTATACAGTCTATATTAAAAAATGGACTCTATTCTGTAGTGCAAGGAAAGTTGATCCATTTTCACCCAATTTAAATGAGGTGTTGGAGTTCTTGCATACATTACTTAGTTTATCCTACTCTGCCTTAAATACTGCTAGGTCAGCTTTGTCTTGTATTGTGATGATTGACAAAACACCCGTAGGMCAGCACCCRGTGGTTTGCCGTTTTCTTAAAGGGGCCTTTGAACAAAAACCCCCTTCTACTAAATATTATGGCATTTGGGATGTCAACCAAGTCTTGCTCTACTTGAAGGCTTTCTCACCTAATAAGGGTTTGTCACTTAAAGAGCTTACWTATAAGTTAGCTACTMKTTTGGCTTTAGTAACCATCCAAAGGAAACAAACATTATTGCAGCTTGATATTATAGTCCATGGGCCAGGACAGATTTTGRTACCAAATTGTGGGACAAAACGTGAATGTCTTCGTGTGATAGACCTTCGCAAGAGGTTTTCAAAAATATATGATAACCTTGCTGAGTGAGTAGCTTTCACATATATTTAAAGGTAAGAAATTCCGGTTTAGCATGAAAACGAGGCTACATATTAATACTCCTATTAAAATTCGAAGGATGTACATTTTAAGCAAAACWTGAAGTGAACAGACAAAGTGGACTTCCTTTATCCGTGAGACATCAACAATTTTACTTTAAATATGAAATGTACAATAAAAATAAGAAACAAAAATAATAATTGAACGCGCAATGCATTATGGGAAGAATCCAAGATGGCGGCTCGCTTGACAGGTAAGTTGAGTTTCGTTTTGCCCGTTAATTAGCTGTCTTAGAGCAAAAGCATACACTTATTTGGAGAAACCAACCAACAGATGACACAATCTATGCACTAAATAGACAGAGATAAGACAGCATGAAAAAACAATTTTGGAATTGCCACATCGACAAATGAAGGGGAAATCCCAGACATCTATTACCATCGAAAATGCCGAATTGTTTTCACAATGAAAATGCTGTTAGATAAAATGCAGCAAGATTCATGCGATCGTGTTGAGCAGGAATTAACAAATGGCTAGGCGTCTTTCCATTAGAGGATCTTCCAGCACGAGTACAACGTACGAACGCCTTTGCGTTTTCTGCATCAAAACAAGTAAATATATAAAGGGCACAAAAAATCGTGAGACGTTAATGCAATGTCGCGATATGCGGGCAGACAGCACCATCAGACAGATAGCTACAGATAAGAATGACAGCAAGATTCTTGCAATCGTAAGCCATGAATTAGCGGCAGCAGAGGCAGCTTACCACAAGACATGCTACAAGAATTACACTAGACCATCAGCAGCCTGTACCCTGACATCTGGTGGAACTGAAGGGGTACGAGTCTTCAGATGATGAATATGCCCTTCTAGAGTCTGGTGCTTACCAGATGCTTTCTGATTTCATCATATCAGAAGTTATAGAAAATGAGAGAATCGTCCGATTGTCAGAAATGACAAAACTGCTTGTAATGTATTTAACCTCCCTGGGTATCAAGGAACGAAAGCCTTCCACGAAAAAGCATATCAGAAGACATCTAGAGGCAGAATTCGGTGAAGTACTCAAGTTTGAAATTTTGCTCGACAATACTCCTAGTGTTTTTTTTCATTCCCGCTTGTCTGACACCCATGGAAATAGCCAAGAATTTAGTTGTAATTTTTCTAGTGATTATGTAATTTTTTATGTATTTCTTCTATGTATTTTTTTTAATTATCATTTCCACTAATAGAATTCCGTCCTCTTTAAACGTGTCAATATTATATTTAATATATATATATATATATTATTATTAAATGGTCCTAGCACATTTTTAACTTTATAGTTATTAGTTAGGGCCTGTACTTATAGTTATGTAATTTTGTTTGTAAATATGAATGTAATTCTAAGTACAATAAAACGTTGTTGTTGTTGTTGTTGTCACAATTCTGACGGCAGAAAAGGATGACAAGGATGACAAGATCTCTAAAGCCTGGTTCACATATGATCGCAGACGATCGCAGAGGATCGCTGGCGATCGAGTGCGATTATATGTGAACAGCTCTGCGATCATCTGCGATCGGTTGTGATCGTTTGCGATTATATGTGAACAGAATTCTGCGATCGTGAGATTGGAAGGTGTCCCACAATGCTCAGTTTTCCATAAAACACGTGTATATTTTTGATTTTGACAAGTGAAAAAGCATTGTTGTTTTTTTTYCCAGATATAACTGGTTTAAAAGTATCACCACACGGTTATATATGCTAATTTACGTTTGTAAGCCATATAGGCAAGTAAACAACTGTCGTTTGGGGGTATATTTTAAGATTGCACGTCCTGTTCTTCATAGTGATGACTCCCCTGATGAAGTATTCACGATCATTAAGTCGAACGTTTCTTTTTTGATTAGCCAGCGATTATTATTTTTAGTCCATGTTGAATCTGCATCGTACTTTGTTTTACTGCTGAGTGATAATTCGCGGACTCAGGTGTCAACAAACCGTCGGCAATCGGCTGCGATCATATGTGAACAGTTCGATTTGAGATCCTCGGTTGAGTGGATTCTGCGATCAAGCGATCGTCTGCGATCATATGTGAACCAGGCTTAATATACAGCAAGCTGCGATTGACATTTGCGATGCTATTGGGAGCAAACAAAGCAATATGTATTGGCCGCCACGCCCTTCAGAGCTCAAGAACACTGCGCTTGATATTCCTCAAGAGCTGAGCGCATTTTTGTGCACCTTTTTAACTGGTACCAAAGATTTGTCAGAGGGAAACTGTAGTGCAAGAGTCCAGCGCTTGGTGAAGTCTTACGCACAAGACCTAATATTTGGTGCAAGCAATGGTAAGATTACACAGCCCAAACACGTCCTTCTTCCATATGCAGTGAAGACGCTGACAAACAACGTGGAGCTCGTGTCTATTCTTAACCRTTGTGGTCATGGCATCTCGTATTCCAAGCTTGAGGAGATCAACACTGCTCTCTGTCTTAAGAAAATGGCACAGAACAGCGAGATTCCATTGCCAGACACCATACAGCCATATATTAGTACCACATTGGCATGGGATAATATTGACAGGCTTGAAGAGACTCTTTCAGGCGAAGGGACCTCACACCGTGTAAATGGAATAGCAGTACAGGCAAGGCACTTTGGCCCACGTCTCCCCAATGAGCAATCACCACAAATACCTAAAAGTAGGAAAAGAAGCGTCGAGCCGCTAAGCTGTGCTGCGAAACTACCAATTTACAATTTACAATGCCAAGGCCCTAAGCCAAGAACATATGTACCAGTAACATGCCAGGAAGTCTTAGAAAGTGCAAGACGAAAAAATCTGCTACGGGTTTTAGAACGGCTACATGCGGAGACAAAGCAGAAAGTAAGCGGATGGACTGGATATAACATTTTAGCGCACAATGAAACTGAGGTTTCCCAAGATAGCATAGAATATCTCCCCACAATCGATGAGATTTTGGTCTGCTCCCTGAATATCAAAGATGCACTTCGTTTGAAGACCATAGTGTTGGTTTTCGATCAGGCTTTGTACGCGAAAGCTACTGAGATCACATGGAAACACCCTCATAAGTTCAAGGACGTAGTTTTAAGAATGGGCATGTTCCATATGGTCTGCACTTTGCTGTCTATCATCGGGAAAAGATTCCAAAACCCAGGTTTGAGAGACATCTGTATTGAGTCTGGAGTAATCGCTGAGGGAGCGGTGACTAGAGTACTCAATGGATGCAAGTACAACCGTGCCAGCAGTGTGGAAGCGAAACCTTGAGTGCTGCCCTGTGATCCCAAGTCCAATCGCATTTGGTTGGTGTCAAGACGGTGAAAACCGCTAGCAATTGATTGGATGAGTGGTGAGCCAGCACCTACTGCAGTGGGCTACTGTCTTATTCATGTACAAGAGCCTGCGGTATCCGATTATTTCGCCTACGCATCATTTCGCCTACCGAAGTTCGCCTACGCTTTATTCGTTTCGCCTACCAAAGTTTACTTAGCTATAATTACACTGTTTCTTTTCGATTTCCGAATAAATGTTTGTTTGTTCACACTATCTTTAGGAKGGGTTTTAATGAAATATTATGAGAGAAACATAAGAGAACGTCG
>NW_022258628.1:18070-29043 GCF_009602425.1 Actinia tenebrosa | reverse complement strand
ATCACGTGACGACGCCTCGTGCTCGTTCTTCGTTGTTGTATGTTTAGAGCGGAATAAAGTCCATGAAAACCTCCAATTATTGACCATTTATTATACTGGCGACGAGGAAAAAGCGAAGATCATTGACCTAACGTCAAGAGAAGTCAACTCCTGAGCCTGTGAGTGCAAAAGCCATGACAACGTTTGGAAAAATCGAGGAATATGACGAGACCAAAGATTGGAGTAATTATGTCGAACGACTACACCATTATTTTGAAGCCAACGAAATCGCACATGCAGACAAACAGAAAGCAATTTTTCTGGCAACCGTTGGAGCAAAAACGTATAAGCTCATCCGTAATTTAGTCGCCCCGAATCATCCGAAAGACAAGAGTTTCGACGACCTGACGAAGTTAGTACAGGAGTACTACAAGCCTAAACCTTCTGTTATTGTTCAGCGATTCAAGTTTAACAAGAAACACCAGGAGAGCGGTGAGTCTATCTCAGCATTCTTAGCTGAACTAAGAAACCTTTCGCAGTATTGTGAATTTGGCCCGACATTAGACGAAATGTTGCGTGATCGTTTAGTATGTGGTGCTTCCAATGAAAAAATTCAGAAACGCCTTCTCGCTGAGCCCAAATTAACCCTTAAGCGAGCCCTAGAACTGGCAATGGCCATAGAGACGGCAGAAAAGAATGCTGTAGATTTAAATATAGCATCTAAAAGCGAAGAAAATGCGAATCAAGCAAAGGTAAACAAGTTTCATGATGGCGCCAAACCGAGAAACCACAGGAAGCCCGCGCCTAACAATGAGAAGCAATGCTACCATTGCAATGGGCCCCACGAATCTAGTGCTTGCTATCACAAAAATGCCAAATGTTATTCTTGTGGGAAGAGTGGTCACGTTTCCCGTGCTTGTCGAAGTAAAGGAAACCCCAACAAGCCACAAAGACCACAGGGTACCCACCACATGCTTGATGAGACAGGGAACTCTGACGAGGGGGAGGCGACAGACCCATACCCATTTTATACAATAAAGAACAGTCGCTCTCCACCCTATGAAGCAAATCTTGCATTGAATGGGAAGTCCTTGCAAATGGAAATTGACACAGGAGCCTCTTTAACTATCATTAGCCAGAAAATATACGAATCATTGTGGGGAGGGGAGGATCGACCTGCCCTGAAAAAGACAAACGTCATATTACAGACCTACACCGGGGAGAAAGTGGAACCCAAGGGGAAGGTGGAAGTTATGGTCTCCCATGGGAAGCAAAGTAAAAWATTACCCCTGTATGTTGTTGAAGGAAAAGGCCCAGCCCTCCTTGGTCGAGACTGGCTACAGGAAATACAGATCGATTGGCCAAAAGTCAAACAGTTGTCGCAGGACACAAAGCTTGAAGACGTTATCAACCGCTACCCACAGTTGTTCGAAGAGGGACTTGGTACCTTAAATGGGAAGAAAGCGAACATCCATGTAAACGCCAATACGAAACCAGAGTTTCACAGAGCGAGACCAGTACCTTATGCGCTTCGTGAGAAGATTGAACAAGAACTTGAGAGACTGGTACAAGCCGGCACCATTGAGTCTGTACAGTATTCCGACTGGGCCACGCCCATCGTACCAGTGATGAAGTCTGACGGCTCAATTAGAATTTGCGGTGACTACAAACTCACTGTCAATAGAGTGTCAACATTAGACGCCTACCCGATTCCTAAGATTGATGACCTCTATACCAAGCTTGCCGGAGGAAAGACTTTCACAGAGTTGGACCTTAGCCACGCCTATGAGCAGATGTTATTGGATGAAGGTTCCAAGCAGTACGTAACGATCAACACACACAAAGGCCTCTACAGGTATAACCGCCTACCCTATGGAGTCTCATCCGCACCTGGGATTTTCCAGAGGACTATGGAAACTCTTTTACAGGGTATTCCATTTGTAGCAGTGTTTCTAGATAATATTCTCATTACTGGACGTACTGAGGACGAACACTTGAAGAATATCGACGAAACCTTGAAGCGTCTTTCCGATGCAGGTCTACGGCTGAAAGAGAAGAAGTGTAACTTTATGAAACCATCACTAGAGTGCTTGGGTCATCGAATAGACGCCGATGGATTCCACCCGGTTGAAGCGAAAGTAAAAACGGTCCAAGACGCCCCTGCACCCAAGAATGTCTCAGAACTCAAATCATTTCTGGGCATGATTAACTCTTATGGAAAGTTTCTTCCGAACCTGGCATCCACATTAGAACCGTTGCACGTGCTTCTACGTAAAAACCAAGCATGGAAGTGGGCAGAGAAACAACAGGAAGCTTTTGTAACCGCTAAGKAACTGTTACAATCGTCACGTTTACTCGTTCATTATGACCCGTCCAAAGAGTTAGTGCTTTCTTGTGACGCTTCGCCTTACGGACTTGGCGCCGTCATTGCGCATGTTATGGAGGATGGTTCGGAGAAACCCGTGGCCTATGCTTCRAGAACGCTATCCAAAGCAGAGAAGAACTACGCCCAAGTAGACAAAGAGGCGTTGGCAGTTGTATTTGCAGTAAAAAAGTTCCACCAATTTTTGTATGGYCGACATTTCAAGATTTACACCGACCACAAACCACTACYGGGTTTGTTAAGCTCACATAAAGCGGTACCACCGATGGCTTCTGGAAGAGTGCAAAGATGGGCACTCGCACTCTCTGCTTATGAGTACGATCTGGTCTACCGACGAGGAGAAGAAAATGGTAAYGCCGACGCGCTTAGTAGATTACCACTATCGGTAGAGCCYGAGACGACACCAATTCCTGCTGAGGTCGTCAACCTCATGGAAACCATTAACACCAGTCCTGTCAATGCAACGAAGATTAAGCAATGGACTGCTCGTGACCCAGTCTTGTCACGAGTACTGAAGTATGTTCAATATGGATGGCCTGRAMATGTTGATGACGAYGATCTWAAACCTTATTTYACAAGAAAGGAKGAGTTAAGTCTMCATGCGGGATGTCTCCTATGGGGATCTAGAGTTATTGTCCCACCACGGGGGAGAGAGGAAATACTTAAAGTATTACACGAGAACCACCTTGGAATCTCGAGGATGAAGAGTCTCGCAAGGAATTACGTGTGGTGGCCTAAGCTTGATAATGCTTTGGAAAAGGCAGCGAAAGAATGTGGAACATGTCAAGCTCATCAGAAGAATCCAGTGAAAGCACCCCTCCATCCATGGGAATGGCCTACTAGGCCTTGGTCCAGAATACATATTGACTATGCAGGACCATTTTTGGGAAGCATGTTTCTGTTAGTCATCGATGCTCACTCAAAGTGGTTGGATGTCCATATCGTCAACTCACCTACCACAGCATCAACCGTCGAGAAACTGAGAATCGCCTTTGCTACGCACGGTCTACCAGAGATGATCGTATCCGACAAYGGCACAGTATTCACTAGCCAAGAATTCCGTGTTTTCACCGAGAAAAACGGAATTAAGCACGTTACGTCGTCGCCTTACCACCCATCTACTAATGGATTAGTGGAACGCGCAGTGCAGACATTCAAACAAGGGATGAGGAAACAACGCGATGGAACTGTGCAAACAAAACTGTCACGTTTCCTTTTCAGCTACCGCAACACTCCACAGTCCACCACCGGAGAGACACCCATGTGGCTACGATGGGGTAGAAGGGTACGATCGCATTTAGATTTACTTCGACCGAGCATCGATAAGAAAGTGGAAAAGGCTCAGGAAGAGATGATCAAACAACATGACAAGCATGCGCGAGCAAGAGCCCTAGCTGAAGATGACAAAGTGCTGGCACGCAACTACTCGGGATCACCCAAATGGCTACCAGGCACAATCATCAAAGAAACAGGACCAGTATCTGGTGAAATAGAATTAGAAGATGGCACAGTTGTTAGAAGACACCATGATCAACTCCTGCCACGCCAAGAACAACCCAAGGAACCTAAAGTTGCCGAAGTTACAGAACCGACCCCGGCTCAAGTGGAAAGTACTCCCGATCCTGTAGTGGAACGCCGTTATCCAACCAGGGAGCGTAGACCTCCAGGTCGTTTTCAGTGACATTGACTGTGTTAAGTAAGGGGGGAGGAATGTAGTAACCTGGAACTAGTGATGGATCACGTGACGACGCCTCGTGCTCGTTCTTCGTTGTTGTATGTTTAGAGCGGAATAAAGTCCATGAAAACCTCCAATTATTGACCATTTATTATAGAGGTATTTTTTTAAATACTCCAATTTTCATCCATACAAACTTTGTAATTTGATAAATAATTTAACTCTGTAATAATGGACTAGTGAGTCCTAATTTTCACAAGCCTGAAGGAAAGACTTACTAGTCCCTGACTAGTGGACTTGCATCACTGGTTGGCATGTCATGTATCATTATGTCATAATCAACCGGATTTTCTCAACCCCATCCAATAATTGTTTAAGGTAAAACAGTGATAATACACACATTTTGGTAGACCTGACACTTGTAAGACGCGATAGAAATGCTAATAGAAGGCATCTAATAATTAAAGGGACTCTGAGGTGCCAGACACATCATAGCTTAAAATGTACATCAAACCTTGTTGATTTTGAAAATCGAAATGAAAATAATAGTGGCTTCTTGTATGAGTTCTGGCATGGACTCAAGGACACCTGCAATTTTAGATTTGTTGGTTTCCCTAAAGCCGAACAGAAGTATTAATGATTGTTGAAGAATTTTTAAAAAATCACGGGTTAAATGCCTTCACTATAACACGTTACACCTATTTTCACAATTACGTGACCGGCGCTCCTCACGACTCGTCTCGTTTTCTGGGTTTTGGCTGCCGTCAATGAAACATGAAAACGGCTTGTTTTTGCGAAATTCTCGTGCTTTGTAAATTCTACACAGGTCGCGTAATTTTGAAAATAGGTGTAATATGCAATCAATAGTTTGAATAAAAACCTGGCGTGGATTTTAGCCAACACATGTTCGACAGCTTCCTAAAAAACTACCGAGGGAGATGGCTCTAAATTTACTTCACAGCATGGCCGCTTCTAAGGACATTTTGTATTGGAATTCACATGGAGAAATGACTTTTCATCAACGAAGAAATCCATTAACCAACATGATAGAGTTGATCAAGTATGCTTTACTGCCTTACAGCCCAGATGTCAGAACACCTAGAGGTTTAAAAACGTTTACCAATGGATTGGCAGAACTTGGGATTAACAAACATCTCATCGGCAATCAGAAATTGTTGGTAGATCTTGTTGCTACGCAACCGGAAGATGAAGACACGGATGAGAGTGAGACTGAAAGTCAGTCAACTGATGACCAAGAAAACGAAGAAGAGCAGGAGGAAGTAAATACCGTTGATGACGAAGATGGTGAAGATGATGACGAGGATGATGATGAGCAGGAGGAGGAGGATGAAGAGGAAGGAGGAAGTATGGACGAGGAATTGGATTATCTTGAACAGGAGCAAAACGACAAGTGTCACGTTTGTCAAGAACCCCGGCATTTTTCAAAGATTTTTATAGTTCGGTGCCCAACTTGTCATTGGCATGAAGGTCACTACTCAAGGAACATGAACGAGGTTGCCCGGTGTGACATTTGTACGAGCACGTTCCCTGCTAGTTTACAGAACACAGAGAAACTGCATGTTTTACTGCTGTAATGACTGCAATTCTATTCACCGGATGTCTTTAAAATCAAAGAAATTGAAACTCATCGTACCACAACAAGAGAGCGAAGAAATGGATGAAGAGGAAAACCATGGAATGAAAGATCCTCTCTTTGGCATACTCAAGCTTCCTACCATTTCGTCCATTGTCTCTTGCTGTTTCTTCAGCACGTCACAAACATCATCCATACCATTGTCGACACTGCCGTTTCCCCTTTCAACCCCAATTCTCGACGACTCTTGCTCACGAAATGTGCCGGGAGGTAACTTGGAATAAACGTGGAATTCAGTTTCGCTCGTGCCTTTAATGCCATCGTTCTTGATCTTGGAATCACACATCTTGCCTTCCCACCACTGCCCACTCTCCTGTTCCCTCGGGCTTTGGTCCTTCTTGTTGTTGTTCGCGCTGGGAAAGCACTTAAAGGATTATCTGTTATCATCGTCGTACAGCCTTTTTGTCTGTGTCAGGGACGATGGATAAGGAAGTTTGGCGTAAGATTCGACTGAGCAATCTTAAGGATACTTGTGCACTCATGCGTGGGTACTTTGTCTTGGAAGCACTAAGGATACTCTGCAGCTTCCTTCGTCACTGCCTTCTTTGTCCACATCTGCTGCTAGACGAACATCTATCTCTGCTTCCTCTATCTCGGTTTTTATCCTGAGTTCCTCTAATCTCTTCTCCAGCTCCTTCCTTTCGTCGAGGCGCTGCAATCTTAACTGAGCCTTTTCTAGCTTGGCTCTGGCTGAAACGTTACTCAACTTGGACTTCCTTGAGCTCCTCGAAACCGAAGACATGCTTCCCTTGGACACGACGCTTTTACTCTTATTCCTTTCAAATTCCTCTGCGACTTGACGCTTGCTTAAAGGGGAGTTAGATACTTGCACATTGGATACCGGGATCGCTGCCTGATCCTTCTTCTGTAAGGGTGTCTTCGCCGTCGGCGCTTTGCCTATAGATACCAACCATTGTCCGTGTTTCAACAAGTATTTGTTCCTCCTTAATCCCTCCGCTGCATATCCTTCTCGTAGATTATCTTGCTCTACGGGCGATATCATCTCCATGATCTTCTCATACGTCTGTGTAAGATTGTCATAAGCTGATTCCTTGTTTCTCTTCCATTGTACCACAGCGTTGACATCTAATGAGCTCATCGCTCTCTCTAGTTCTCCGTATAACCTTGTTAAATGTCCTTTATAGGCACTGTATGACTTCTTGAGACTCCGTACCCTCTCGGACAGAACACCTTCGATGTCTGGTAAAGCACTGATATCCCTTGATCGGGTTTCAATAAAAATTTTACTTGGCAACCTTTGGTTTTCTTCATCTTGACTGTAATTCCAATCCGACCATTCGTGGTTAAGTGCATATCACCCCTAAAATCAAACCACTTTTATCATATTCTAGGCATCAGCAGCTTTCAAATGATATACATATGAGGTCGATTGGATAATTCCTGGGCGAGATATTGAGGCTTAAAGGTGCGAATTTGGGCATCCTGTGTCAGGGTGGACGTGAAAAAGTGATCTGAGGACGAGAGTAATCTGTGACGTTAAGATAGGTATCGGAGCTTGCGTACTAATTACTGAGCTAATCCAATTTTCGTATGACTGTTCTATACCGCCGTCAACCTTGTGACGGTCACGAACATGCCGTCCGCACACATATTTTATTCGTTTGGGAGTCGATATTTTTTGTAGGATTTCTTTGAAAAGCCTTCTCTTTAGCGATCGAAAATAAGATTATTTTGTTCAACTGAGTTTAAGCGATTCTGTTAGCACTCGTACTTTGATTATGGCAATATAATCGTAGTTTGTCGACGCTCACTCAATTCAAGAAATAAAAACGCTCTAAGAACTCCAAAAATTCGAACGATTCTAAGCAAAACCTCAAAATCTCAAGAGAGTACCAGATTTTATTTTATTGGAGGTATATTTCAAGATAATAGACTTATATAATCGATAAAAAATATATATATATCAATCGTAAACAGTATAAGTCTCGAATGATTACAAGTCAAAAGCTGGACAAATTCAGAGAAACTATTAAAAACCTGTTCTTGTCCAATTAATTTACACTGTTCTTCTTTATGATGTAAACTTTAAAACATTTTCGCCTGTCAAGCGGTTCGCTTCTAGGCCGGCCCGTCCTCAAACATATCCATGATGTGAAATTACTCGTCCTCGCATTTTAAGACTTATTATTCTGTGCTCTCGAACTCTGGTCCTCTTTGCTTAATAAGCTATTGAAAACTTTACAACTCCAGGAATAGAACTGTATTCACATTCATCCAGTTATATCTCAATTTAGAATCAGAAGACTGATAGTAATGCCATAAATAAGAACAGTTAAAACAACGAAACTTCAAAGAGGTCAAATATTTTAGATCTGCGCGTGTGCCTGGTTCTCGTCAAGTCAGTGTTCTTAGTGTTTGACAGGTCAAGGGTACCTATCTTGTCGTCATTTTCGGTAGCTCGTCCCAGACCCAAAAATCCCGGCCAGGGCGGGGCCAAAAAATATTTAAAAATCTGTAAAAAATTAAGAATTGTTTAGAATCAAATTCTGACCATGAGAATGGTTTAATGGATCCTTGTAGATTACTCCAATTTTTTATCATTTTAGGGGTGATATGCACTTTAAGCTAAGCATTCTACTTGACGGAAATCCTTGGTTCGATAGACCATAAACATACACTTGGTTTGTCGGGATACCTGTGGTCAACGACTCATTAACATGCATTTGACTTGACGGGAAACCTGTGGTCGACGACTCATTAACATGCATTTGACTTGACGGGAAACCTGTGGTCGACGACTCATTAACATTCAGTGGCAATATGTCTGTCGGTATCGTTTGATCGTTTGGAAAGACAAATAAACGAAGGATTTCAAGCAAATTTGATGCACAAATTCCAACCAAAACCATCAAAATCCATATTGAAGCACACGAGAACTTGATGTGGCATCGCACTGCTTTATGTGAGAAACACGGACACTCGTGATGAACTCAAACTTGGTTGTTTACTTGTAATACTCCGGATCGTTTACATAAATACTTCTCTGCATTCATCTGCGATTCATATACACTTCAATAAAAGCTCACCTACGGTTCTCAAACATTTACAATCACTTTACAATACATTCGCTACAAACATAAGGATATTAAACGCTAATTCTCTACATACCTCGTGGTAAATTCTCCAACACAATCTGAACGATGCCCAGAATGAAAACTTATAATGATATGCATACAGTGGTATACCGCTGACCGTGAATAGATAAACGGATCTTACACACACACACACACATATATATACACAGCCATTTGCAAAAATTATGGCCGCTTCCAATATATATACAAGTATATCAAAAGCATATCAAATATTATGGGATATCCTCCATTATATTTTTTCGAGTTGTCTATCATTAGGCTTTCTGAAAAAAATATCAAGAAAGATATCCCGCCCTGTCTGATATACTTTCGATATACTTGTATTTATATTTGAAACGGCCATAATTTTTGCAAATGGCTGTATATACTGCGAACTATATTATTATAATATAATAATATAACTTATGATGCGAGGCGGCCTTGACAGTTGGCCTGGTTCAACCGGTTTGGAACAAGTATTTTTATTTACGGAAACATTATGAGCATGCGTATCATGGGGGAACACCCTGATACTTGGCAGGCATTATTAGAAATATGCTTAGCCAGCATTTATTAACTGACGCAACTATATCTACAGTTCTTCCTCTGTAAGAGGTAAGCAAATAGCTAAACGGCTAACCTTCGTGGTACATATTGCTTTTTAAATTGTAACAGATTATAACCGTTAAAAGAAGTTTCTTTATCCAAGTGATGCAAAAAAATCACTTCCTTCTTCAATTTCTGAATGCGGAATATACGGCTTACCATTTCATGCCAACCCTTCCAAAATGCCGTTCCTTCGTATTTTGTAGTTTTTTCCTAATGCCAGTTGGTAGCAGATAGTAACAGTGTGAATAGTAGTTGATAGACAGATTAAGAATAACGTTTCTTCTTCTTGCAAACGGCAGACATGACCAGTTTTCATTGTTTTCCTACGTTTCACTTTGCCCCTTGCAAATCTTGTCCGCAAACACAAGTATTCTTTTGTTTATCTGCTACTTGGAATTTTTTTTAATTCTTGTTCATTAAGTCTGAAGGAAATTTTGCTTGTCAACTGAATTTCGGTCCCATAAAGTCATAACTCGAAACTTTTTTCTTCAAGTCAGTTAAAATTGTATTTCTTTAACTTTCGATTAGTTTGACGATGTCTGTAACAACGGTTTTCTCGCTCTCTCCAACTTCTGATAGATTTTGCTCATTTTGTACATGTGAACCAACAAATAGCATTAGTTGTTTACATAGTTTCTCAAATTGTGACGAGATTTTTTCATCGATTTCCTTCTCTCTTCACTTCTTCATGTAGTTTCGTTGGAGTAGATTGAAAGCTAAATGATGGCGATATCGAAGGTGCATGCTTACCTTTTCGAAATGATTATAGTCGTTGAACAAGTTCGGTCAGTTTTTGTTCCAGTTCATTTCTGATATCTGCGGCTGTCATCGATGAAATAACTTCTTTGTTGGCTGCCATGACCTCTTCGGAACTTGTAATTATGCTTCGCTGATCTTCATGAACAAAACTTAATACATCTTGGAATTATTTGAAACTTGTAAAGTTTCTTGTACTTGATAAGTCTTGCCTTAATTCTGGTTAGACTTCACCAGTAACCTTGCTCTGTTGAATGTTCGGGCCCATAAAGTCATAAGAAATTTGTTCTTCGAGTCAGTTAAAGTTTTATTTCTTTAAAGGGCCACTTGGACGAAAATTGTTCCAAAATTAAAACTCTTTCATTCGAGCTGGAACTTTGCTGAAATAATCTTGAACGCATTAAGAACCTCTCACTGAAATATCTTTCTAATATTCGAAAGGGAAGGGCCAAAATTTTACGATTTATTTTCGTCCGCCATTAATTTCTTTGTGTCACGGCCAACGAGTCATTATGTACAGCAGTTTTACGCTGTGACGTCATTTACTCAACACTGTCATGTTAGCGTCGTTTTGACTATACATTTCTTGTTAGATTACCTGAAGTTTATTTGATGTTTTAAACGCGTTGGTGGAGCTGGTAACAATATTTCTATGGATCTGAGGATGGAACATATTGTACATCTCCAGAAAGAAATGCTGAGTAATCTTGGTGCCAACCTCAACCAAACTCCTGCCTTACGCTGCAGCAGAGCAGTTAAGCCTGTTGAGGATTTGCTGTCTTCTATAGATGCAGAGCTAACTGTTAGAAGACCATCTGGGAA
>NW_022258626.1:264456-284311 GCF_009602425.1 Actinia tenebrosa | reverse complement strand
AGGCTGGACAAGCACCAGTTTTGGCCAGGCATTGCCCATTGACCACCATTATTTTTTTCTCTAGTTTCCTGTTAATTCAAGACAAACGGATTTAAGAAACCAGTGACTCACTTACCAAGCAAATCTATTTTGTCTGAGATCATCTTTGAARACAAGAACACCAGCATAAGATACACCTACTAGGACTTCATCGTTATTGCCATCCTACCATATGGAGACAAAAATATCTGTTAGARCCACTGAAAAGGGAAGGAATAGGGTRATKAGAAAACGTTGGGATTGTTTGCTTTCAAACATCAACTTACAACTAATTCTTACTTAATCTAKCGKCTGCCAATAGAGGCTTTGCACCAWCATGTGATGGCAGCCTTGACAGGAGGCAGGGACAATTGAATCTGGTCTAATCTAATTTACATGAGAAAGAACTTGGTTTCCCAGGGGAATAAAAATTCTGTGGTGTTGTCTCCTATCATAGCTGCCATCAMGTGATGGTGCAAAGCYTCTATTCAACAAATAAAACAGCTATTTCCATGCTCCATTCAGTAATAAAGCACCCAGGAAGTGGCATAAGCACGAAAGAAGTTTAAAGAGAAGCACAAGCACACTTCTAGACCMYTGRWTCCAYCACTGWGAGTTAATAATGAACTTACAGTTGCTGGATGAGCATCAACKCCAAACATGGTCAGTTTTCTTGCTGCTTCCAGATACTGGGTATCACATTGTTCTGGAGTCATACCCCTGGGGGAAAAACAGAAAAATTAATCATGGTAATTGAACAAGTGGAATTTGAGTGCAGTGCAGCTTGGTCTGAAATCAAACGAATGGTTTATTATAAAATTGCACAACCATGTAACAGGAGTGCAATTTGCTAATCACAAGTTTAATTTCAGACCAATTGCACGAAACAAAGTTCTATTTTTCTGCAATTTCATTGAAAATTTCATCAAAAGAGTGCAATTTAAAACTCAAAATGGTGCGATTTGTGATTAAATCGCACTGCTGGGAGCCAATCAGATGGTAGGAATCACCAGTGATTTCAAAATGGATGTAATTAGTAGATAAATCCCAATAAAATCATTGAAAACAGACCCCTTGCAGCATGCTGGAATGCAGCTCCATTTGGAGGACATAACAATAGGTTTCCAATTCTCAAAAGATTGCAATTCTTTTGTTTTTTCCTCTAAATTGAGCACCTTCTACATCACATGCAAGGGATCTTTTCCTGCTTTCTCACATAAAGGAAATAACAAGAAAAAGCAGTTTTTATTGTAGGTGGACTCACTGCAGCTTACCTATTTTCTCTGTGCAACTCCTTGATCTTCTCAACAAGTTCATTAGTCTGTCAAGATAAGAACAAATCAATACTCCAGTCAAACTCCAGTCAAGAAAACCTTTTTTGAAATACGATAGGAACTTGACCTTTTCAGCTGGGGTACCATGTTTTCCCCTTAATTTTCAGACCACATGTCAACATTCCCTTGAGTATAAGATTCTTCGTTGACTAGTTGTATCCATAAACATGTTTTCTCATCCGTAACCATTAAACAAAGAAATGATTCTCTAGGGAATGACATGTGGTCCAGATTGGGAAATTATTACAGTCAAGTTGTAAAGTTATATAGTATATTAACATTGTTTAGATGTGGTTAAATGATATTTAGGCATTGCAAAAATCAAGAATGCTTGCCAGCAGCTTCATGCTCAGGCCATGTTACATGCCAGGGAATTCTGTAGTAAGTCTTGCCAATTGTGGCGATCCTTTGCTCTTGTTTTACAGAGTACACTTGTTAAATAAAAGCCAATGATTGTCTTGTTATGTCTTGTTATGTATTTCCCTTTTTGTATAATGAATGAGGGCTGTGTGTTAAAGCCCTGGCGTCTTACTGACAGTATTGTCTTCTGTGAGTTCATAATGTACCTGATTAGGACCAAAGATCATTCCTTCTAGATAATTGCCTCTGTGATCCCTAGGATCATAGTCTCCTAACTCAGCTGTTAATACGATACAAAAACAGAGATTAGGATACAAAACAGGAAAAKTCTACAGCTGAAGTGGAAACCATACATTGTCAACACTTTTTATTTATTCACGTTAAACTATTTTACAAAATGACACTCAATTTTCTGTCCACTACGACCATTTTTTCTAGCGCAATCATAATACACGGTCTGTGAATGGGTTTTAAAAGGTTTTTTTGCTGATGTTAGTACACTGCTATAGTCATGTATTACAGACGGGTAATTTCACTGCTTTCACTTGTAAAATTATCCAGCTATAATACACAACTAGCAGTATAATAACCTTTATAATTAATAAAGGAACAGCACAATCGTCATACTGTATGTTAAATTGAACTAGCTTTAAATATAATTTCGTGCTTCCAGAAAATTCACATACCCTACTGTGGAGAAAATTTGAGAAAAGGTCCCCCCCCCCACCTCTCTAGAATTTCCAATTTTCTTCAATAAACGAAGGTATAAAACCTTTTTCTTCTATTTTCATAGGCAATAACACAATTTAAACAAAATCAAATATTTTCTACAAACTGAATCCTAAATTCTGAAACATTCCAGCTTAAAATAGTCGAGCTTGTCAGACAACATAGTAATGGTCTTTGAGGAGAATCAGTAACTAATAAAATATTCAAATTCAAATTTATAATTATTATAACACAAGAACAATAATTCTTTTACTACCGACCTTGCACAATATAGGAACCAAGTAAAGCTTGTGATCCAAAGGAGCATGGCAGTCTAAATAAATAGAATAAAAATATTTAATAAGTGTGATAAAATATAAAATAAAAAATAAAAAAAGGTTAAAATCTCAAAATTATAATTTTGATAAAATAAAAAAGGTAAAGAAATCTCAAAATTATGATTTTGAATGATGTATTGAAGTCCAACTATGTGAAGAAACACTTTGCTAAAACTAGGTAAACATACAAATATCAAACATGCAAACTAACATACAAGGAAACACACTGAATTTCCAGTTACCTCTCACAGTTGATATCATCTCTGACTTGAAGACATAGCATGTACCTAAAACGTCAAACAAGAGATTACCAAACTGCTGGTGTCACAAACAATTTACATATTGGRAATTTATTGAACTCTGTTACCTCGTATAGTCGGACTTCAGTTGGGAAGGATACGGCTCATAGAACTTGACAGCAAGAATGAAATTTGGGGGAGAGCCTATAGACAAATCAGAATATATGATAAGCATAAATCTGATGAATCTGAATGTAGTGTGTGTTGAGTGAAAGTGAGTCAAATTGTAAATCACTTGATTCATCGACAAACTATAAAAATAATGAATTGATTTAAGGCCTAAATTGACATCACAGTCCCTACATATTGGATGTATAAACCTTGATATCTCCAAGTTGCCCCACTCAAATAATATAAAATTTTTTTGCCATTCAGCTATTCACTTGAAGCACAATCAATACTGAAAATATTAAGTTACGGTCTCTATATAGGCAGTTCATAATGAACGGTCAATAGACAGACAATGATTTCATACTTTCAATAATTTACAGAAATAAAACAAAAATATTGTTCATTGATGAATTAGATGTTATTAAATGAAATTTAATAGCAGCAACAACACAAGAGGCTCTCAGGAATCACAAAAAAAAAATGTTGGAACCTCTGTAAGAAGCTGGCTTCTGATTGAATGATTTGAAAAAATAATGTTAAGAAAAAAGCCTTGAAGTGTTCAAGGCTTGAGTGTCTGCACAGTAATATTTCCATATTTCAGTGATTGTTTATTATTTATTATTATTCATTATTCTATTATTCTTGTTCATGTGCTCAAAATTAGGCTGCATTGTCGAGCTAAATCAAATATAAACTCTTTAATAAATCCTTTAATTAACCCAAATACAAAATTCAAACTTATTTTATTTCATATTTCAGGGCCGTAGCCACTGGTACAGTTGGTCTGGTTTCAACCCGACCAACTTTCGGGGAAAAAACATAAGAAAAATAATGAAAAAATATAAGAAAAACTGAAAACCCTCGAAATCCGGACCAATCAGAAATTTGTGGTTATGGCCCTGTATTTTGTTTCTCAGTTCATAATTTACAGCATATGTCAAAACAAGACATGGCATATAGTCTAGAGATCACTATGGATAAATTAAACATCAAAACTACTAAYACTAGGTCACTTCAGCACAGTAGGACACCAAATGAATGATACGATCTTAACAGACTGTTTCTCACAGACACATAAATCATTAATAATTCATTGTCTATGTCAAACATAAGTCATTATAATATCACTTGATGTCACATTCAAATTTAGATATGACATCTATGAAAATATTCAAGTAGTTGGTACTTTTCAGTGTTTTACAYGAAGAAAAACTTCAAAATTTGTACTTCACTTTAAAGGCGAGTGCAATTAAAGAACTTTCAAAACATTACGAGTGTCTATTAATTCCAAATTGTACGAGAAGATCGTGCGATTTTTTGTTTATAGGTCACTCAACAAAATTTCAGTAAGAAATGCGAAGCGAAGCCGTTCATCTTTGTCTATTTGATTTTCAGTCCATCGCGCAACTGGAATGCATAAAAAAGATTAGTTCTTACGGCTTTAAAATTTTATGTGTTTTTTAAGTACAAAATGATAGAAAATAATTGTTTTGACATTGTTTTGGCCGTGTTGCCATAGCGACTTAATTCGGTACTCCTACGGAGAACAATTAACACTATAATTGTACTCCTCTCGACCAATCAGAGTCGAGTAATTTTGTTGAGTGTACTATAAATTTACTTAAAACTATCTGTCAAAGAAAATCAGAGAAAAATACTCAGAAAAATATCTGCTCCCAAATTAGATTTAGTTCAAAAATCATAATCTCAATATAAAGAATAATAACAATACAAAGTGATCAGAAGAAACAAAATATAGAAAAAATAAATAACAAAAATACATTGTATAACATATAAGAAAAAGGAAAGTACTGTTGCTAATATTTGCAATTCAAATCTTAATTCGATTTTCAGTTTAATTAGAAATTTAGTAATTAGTTTTCTCAACTTTAAATTAGGCATTAATTAAATCGCAYGTGGGTTAAAAATTATTTACAAAAGGATTATGCTAAAGCCAGTGTAGTGTAATAGAGTAGTATACACTTTAAGATCCATCCTGCTGATAAACGTTGTACATTATTTTATATGTATAAACTTTGAGTAGACTATGGTACGAGAAATCTACCCCCTGGTGTGATAGCTATGACATATTTCACTTAGAGACCTGTTTTGTCTGCCCTCCTGCAGTTTGCTTATACAATAATACTTAGCGTAGCCACACAACAAGTTGTTATACTCAATATTCAAAGAGACCACCAAAAGGTAAAGGCATATTCAAAGATGTRTATAGGAGGCCTCGTTGCCTATTAGCTCATGTACAATTTGAGTTCTTGTACTATCTATTTTATCATCACATAATCAGGGGATCATGAGAATAAAACACTCTTTTATTTAATTTATGTAAATRTATTTCCAAAAACATGTTGATAGCTGCACGAATGATATAAGTTGTGGTTTTGTAAACTGAGCCAGGTATTAAACTCTGTTTTTACCCATCTTATTTATGTATTTGTCAAGATATGCTTTTCAGTCAGTCTATAAACAAAAAATCTTTTTTGTTGTTATTAATTCTTAAAATGATTTGTTTTATTGATGAGTTTTAGTTAACTTTTGTTTGTTCATCTTTYCACGATTTTCATTATTTCGTTAGAAAAGTAAAAATTTCTAAATTAAATAATTAAAAATGAGCCTTTCTTTACTGCAAAATACTTTTAAGCCATTATTYGTTGCCTATTTATTTTTTTGTTTTTGATATAAGAAAAAGAAGTCACTGATTCAACATCTTGTGCAGTCACTAGCCTTTAGGAGGTTTTTTAACAAAGCTTTTGATACAGAATTTGATAGGAATAAAATAGTAGATGCATATGCCATCAAAATGATTTTGCAGAGCCATAGTCTTTTTAATAAACAGAAGTCTCTTCTCAGTTTTTTAAAGCTTTTTGATAAGAACCAAGATAACAAGTTGCCTGAGGTCAGTATACAGGCTTAGGCATATCAGAGTAGGATATGTAACAGACAAAACAAGAAATATGTCAAAAAATATATATATAAGAACAAYTACTAAAACTATATTTAATTCATTAAATATTGACACTCTTCTTATTAAAACAATACAACAAACTAGGYAATTAACCAATGTTAATATTAATAATATGAATATTCAGACTTCTAATAATCTAAAACTTTAATATTCTACAAATCATATACATTGAAGTATGATTTGTAATAGYTCTCTATTAAGATATATTTAACAAAATAATGTAGAAAGATATTTGTTTATTCGGAAGATTGAAAATAATAATAATAATGATTGATAATAATAATAATAATAATAATAATAATAATAATAATAATTATTAATAATAATAGTAATAATAATAAAAATAAAAGTTTAATAATAAAATTTTAAAATAGACCTATCCAAAATTTGCTTGACTGACCACGAAACAATGTTTTGAAGTCAAGACTGAATTTGATTCTTTGATTCTTTTATTTAACTTTTATTCCAACCTCGACTTGAAACCATTGTTTCCTGGTTAAGCAAATTTAGGAAATGTCAATTATAATATAGTCAAGTAAATCCTCGCGATCTGATTGATTGAAAAGCATGAACCTTTTGCCCATGGGTTGCACRCTCACATCAGCTTTTTTTGCTTTGGTGGAAAAATTTTTTTTTCGTATCTTTTTGCTGACAATTTATCTAGAAAMGATAACTGAAAAAACTAGCAAAAGTACTCATCAATCTCCGACATTTAGTATAGATTTGTYATTTRATCAGCCTAGTAATAAAACGTCAAGATTTGCATCACTTTCAAACAGTGAGCTGGACAAGATTGTGTCAGAGTGTCACTTCAAAAAGACAAAGCAAACCACAAATTGGCTGCTTCGCGTCATGCAACTCTTACACTTTTCATTCTGCTTAGAAACCTCCCATGTGCATCCATAACTCAATGGACGCACGCTACTTATGATCCATTCCTTAATTAAAAGGCTTTCGATTTAAATGAATTCYATTATCTTAAACTGTTTCAGGAATTGCATAACATTATGATTCCACTATGAAAACCGCAAAAATTACATGTCATTTAAGATAATCATTCATTATTTYAATTTGAAATGTTATAGCTCAAGTGATAAAGTTCTGATAAATTACCTAATTATTGGACATTTACTGCACTGCACCAGATCAGAGCACTGCACCAGATCAGAATTTAATGTCACCTGAAATGGGCCAGTGCACATAATCTAAAAATATATTGGTTTCTTCAGGTAACAAACACTCTCTAATTGATCTTAATTCATAGCAACTTTAATTAGGTATGTAGTTATGATATTCTAGCTGGTGGGTAATTAAATTGAAAGCAAATGTTTATCCGGTATTTCATCATTTTTTTGTATCATTTATTTTCAATAAGTAGACAAAATAATTTACATTTTACATTTATCTTACATTTTGATAAGATGACCAGAAATGTAAAGGTTGTCTGTTGAGCGTGGATGCGATATACCACTCACATTCGACATAAGTGACCACAACACACAAATCACTCAGTTATCATTATGCCAGACATTCTGTCTAGAAAGTCCTACAAGTCAAAGGGTATTAAGGTAATTCTATACCTATGGATTTGGTTTTGTCAAGGTGAAAGGAAGGATAGTTAAGAGGAAATGGTTAGGAGGTGTTCAAAATAAAAATGGTTTACGGCTAATGTAAACATAAAGTAGAAATAAGAGGATAATTTGCATTCAATATCCTGGACGTGTGTTGACTCTAGCCTAATCTAGAATCACTTCTATTCTTATTGAATATGGAAATCCAGCTTTACTATGGATTACAAGCCAGACAGCACAAAAATAATCAGCTATGGTTGATTTGTGCGACTGTGCTGTGACAAGCATTATGATTAGCAACCAAGGGCAGCGGGATTCTGGATTGAAGTTAATTYTATCATCAATGATTAAATGTGCAAATCTAGGGTGTGGACCAGCTTTACATGGAAATTAGGTCCATTAGGCCAAAACTTATTATGTCTGGTGTCTCGTCTAGAAATTACAGGTCTGAAACAAGCTCACCTTTTAGTTGCTTTTTGATCTCCTTCCTTGGATCGAGCCAGTACTAGGAGATAAAAAAGCACCAAGTCATGAGGGAAGAGATCTGATAAATGTTATACGATATGACACTTAMTGAAGCACCTACAACAACAAAGTCATGCTACACTAAACACCAAAAAACAGATACAAATTATCCCATGAAAAGTACGAGAAAAAAACTATAAAAAAATAATAAGGGATTTCTTTGCCATCCAACTCAAAGCCAAGATTTTGTATCCCTCGATTCTTAATCTATTGATCAATTATGGCTTTCAGTTTACGSTAACCGGGAGAAAGCACAAAGCACTTGATAAGACCTGAAGCGCCTTGAACAAACCCCACTCATACAAACGTCTCACCTTTTCTTTTTTGTGGTCAAAAAGCAATCCAAAGTACTCTCTCTCTTGAATATTGAGTTGATCACAGACTCTTCGCATAAGATCTAAACCTTTGGAGTTTTTCTGTGGGTTCAAATACAAATGAAGCTCAACAGTCAAATAAGCATTTTGAACAAAAACAATCTTTAGAGCATCAAAWAGGCTTATAAAAAGACCTTCAGAATGATCCTAAAGTGGGAAAAAATACACCTGTAGCCTTAATAGTTTTCCAATTATCAATATTATTCAATACATTAGGAGGAAATAAATCGTAAAAACTGTTGTCCTTTGGTCATAATGTGAATAGAAAATTTGAACAGTTGATACCCAAACAATTGTACATAAGTCTTATATTCGACGTGCACAATAGGAAGGAAAAAAACAATTTTTGAATCCATAAACAATTTTTCTTAAACTTAATTTATTATGAGGCTACTAGAAAAATGATACTGTATTAGCTTTGCTAGTCGTTCAAGAAAAGGAAAAAATATAAAGCACTGCAAGCCAACGCTTARGACAACAAACACAAAGCACGCTACAAGATACGATAGCAAATATTCAAACTATATTTTAGCTAAAGAAGATTTAATAGGAAGCTAGRACAAGAAGAATTTTGACGCCATTTCTAAACAGTTTTATTTTTCAGTTGAATGTTAGTTTTTCCGAGGCCAAATAAACGAACCGTCGTCAATCAASCTCGCAAGGTTTTTCCAAATGTACGAGATAATGTTTTGCAAAACACAGCAGATCAAAGGCATTTTATCCAGGTATCCATCGAAGTCAGAAATATWTTTCCTAGAAATTAATCGTCTAGGAAACGACAGAGAATATATCTCGCTCGTTTTTTGGAAATATTTGTTGGGATTAAGATATTCTTGCGTGACTCCAACAAGAATGGTAGAAATATTCAAAAATACTAGYTTTGCGACGAAGACTTCAGGTTTTTGCAAACGAAGGTTTCAGTCCAGATTTCCTGGGTCTTCACAAATTTCAAATCAAAAATAAAATAATTCGTAGAGCAACGAAAAACTTTCAAAACTCACCGCTAGTTCAGCCGTCAGGAAATTTTTATCCAAACACGTTATTCTACACAGTATCCGATTTTTAGGGATCTTTTTCTGAACTTCCTTCGGAGGAGGAGCATCTTTTGCTGCCTCTTTGGGTTGTTCAGGCTCTGGCATGTTGATTTTGGAGAGAAATTACTTGTAAAGACGGTCAAGAGTGTTATTTTTGAGYTGTCTTTGCACACCACACCACAGTATTTTCCAATCGACCTTGGCAAGTTTTGGTTGGCGATCGAAGCTTCGTTTCGTTCGGTTAAACTTCTCCCTGACCACGTGATTAGCTCCTRTTAAATCCAACCAATCAAAAACCGCTTTACAAAACCACAATTTTCTAACCCGTTCTGTGATTGGTTATTGGTAATCCCGCCAATAATAGTCTGTATATGGTAATGAGGTAAAATATGTTGGTTAGTCATGCTAATGAGGTGAGTATACTGGTGAGTAATGCATGTTGGTTTACACAGCGCACCCAGATGATGATGTCATCACACGTGGAATCCAAAAGTTTATAATATAATAATAAAGTTCCCATTAAAGAAATTTATCTTTATCTTTCTAGGTAAGTGTAATGAAATCTAGTTTTTTCTAAAAAGAGAACATGCATAAAATAAATGACTGACAAAAGGACAAAATACTCGTATTCTTTCAGTTCCGGTTTTATTATTGAAGCACGCTAGAGAGCCACGCCTATGAATCTTATTGGGGCTGAACCTTTACTGATTCGTGAGTTTTTTACGTACTTTCGACCTTTATTTACGATTGCTATATTTGGAAACTGGATCATTCCTTGGACACTGGCAGGACGTACCCTTGTGGCTGCATCAAACTTGTTTTTGTGGGTGAATATTCGCAGATTTCATCTCAACAAATAAAAGCCCACGAGTTTTAACTTTGAAGTCAACCGAGATAAGCTAGACAAGAACCGCATGATTCTTTTTTTTTTCTTTCTTTCTGTCTTTCTTTCTTTTTCTTTTCCTGCTTTTTTTTTCTTTCGTTTGTTTGGTTTTTTGTTGTTGTTACATTGTTTTCCTTCTGTAAAAATTTTAATCCTTGTTGTAAATCATGGCTAATTGTGAATTGAATCAATGAAAGAAAATATTAGATCAATTTTATAGCAATATTCCAATAAAGGTTTGAGGAAAATCTATCTTTTTCTCGTGAATTCTTTTCCTACACGGTTCTACATAGGTGGGCTTCACAATTCCCCATAATATTATGAGTTTTATCAGAGCAACCGCAGTTCATTTGAATTCTTTAAATAYATTTTTGAATTCTGTTTTCCTCTTTTATACTTTTTAACTTTTTAAAAAAAAAGTCGCCTGCTGTCAGCCTTGACAGAATAGGTCTTGCTATATACCCCCAACCTGTTCCAAATAAACTATATTATTCAAAATTTCTATATTTTTAGTATAAAACTGAGTTCATTGTTGATAAGGATCCTACTAAAATTTTTACGTTACTCAAGTTTTTTTWAAATTAGCTTAAGCGGCCTAGTTAATCATTTATGATCACAGAGTTTTTATTTTATTTTGAACCGACTGTCGTCCGGAATAATAATTTCATAACAAAATTTGTAAAGATAAACATAATATATTGAAGTGGACTACGATACTCCCGAAAAAAATCCCATGGTGATTTTGATATTTATTTTTGAGTTTATTAGATGTAAACTCCTCGTCATAAAGCTAAAGGTTTTCTCGTGATATCTACACTAATACTGACGGGCGTTGTATAAATATTGATCAAGATTGACTTTGATGCTAAAGTACAGCCTCAAACAATAATTCCTAATAAATTTATATTAACACCCTAACAAACTACAATTATTGAAGCCGACTCGATGTCTGTATTAAAGTCAATGTATGGCGTCTATCGCGCTGTGGCGGCTAGAACACTTGAACGTTATTGCGATAAAATCAAAAGTTCATTTCCGATTTCTTTTCCATTGACAAAAATCATTCAATAAAAATTTCAAGGGCTTTGAGAAGAAGCTTATTTGTTATGCWACGTTTGTGAATGGAGCTTAGTGTTTAGACAAAATAATTTTAACGAAATCACGTGAGTGCCAGCAAGACTGCACATGGCGACGTGCAGTATCGAAGGGCGTTGACAGAGGAACATCGAGTAGTCGTACTGGGGCATGCGCAGTTAAGATAAAATTTAATTTAAAAAAAGTAATACTCTATTTTTGAAATTTGTTAAATTCGTTTATTTATTCACCCGTCAGTGGATTTAAAACACTAATGAATCCAAGGCAAATCAAAATTTTATGATATAAAGAAACGCAGTTTAAGGCGACGAACACAGCCCAGTTTCACTAACAGCATGGCTGAATGAGTTCATAGTCAGTACAAGTCTTTCAAAATATACCTCTATAGACTAGCAATGTTACAAACAGGGGAAAGAGGACATGTTAAAAAGATCTCACAGTCGATGTCTTATCATGATCAATCTGGTCTGGTTCGCAAGCCAAGGGCAGGGTAAGGCGGGCGCAAGCACAAGCCCCAAGACGACGGYGGAAGCACTAGCTGTACGTTCATTGTTATGTGTGCGCAAACTGCGCGCACTCATATCCAAGCCTGACATTCTTATCAGCGAGGTCGTGGACTTAATACAACAAGATTTTGGATTTGTAGCTTTTCAAAAACCTTCTTATTCCCTCCTAGCAGAGTCTTTGCTAGCAGGAACCCTTTCTTCATGAAGACTCTTAAAACTCCAGTGTATGCTGGCTTAGCCTCACTTCTGAGGTCGGTTAACAAAAGCAGAAATTAGAATAACAAAAGAAGCAAGTCTTGGACTCGAGGTTAAGCCTGCATACACTGGAGTTTTAAGAGTTGTCAATAACACAGACTGCATGTTGCGTGCAAACATTTCCTATCCCTCATCCCCTTGGGAAGATACACAGATAATTGCCCYTTTCTCCCCAAGTAGGGAGGGGACAGGAATTCAAAATATCTCCACGCAGATTCAAGTGCTTTAGCGGTAAACAAGCAGTGTGAGTTAGCGAGTGGGCCGCACGTGGCACAAGCCTACTACAGAGTTTGTTCAGAGGCCATCGTCTTTCTGTTCAATACTGTTTCCGGATCCAGCGAATCAGGTGGAAGTAAATTTTTGTCTTCCAATCCAGCCGGGCTTCCAATTGATGGTTTTCAACCATTCCCAAGAGAACTGATAACAAGAGACAGCGGCCATGTTGGAGGATATAACAAAAGAATTCGTTAACAATTCTTTTGTTACGTTCCTCCAACATGGCTACCGTGAAAACCATCAATGCGTGCGCACTCGGCTAAAAACATGCTCATGCTTTAGAAAAATAGAACTTTTAACTAGGATTTGATAAGCATTTTTTAAAAAAATGAAAATGGGATTTGGGATGGGATGGGATCATGCTCATGCTTTACAATACAGGGGTCGCGGAGAGGTGGGAAAGGCTACAGCCCCCCACTTTTTCCCTTTTTCCCTCTTTCCATAGTAGTGTCTTATATTTTCCAATCTTAGCCCTCCACCTCCTCCCCCCACACACTTTTCCCCACACTATTTTCATATATTTTCCAACCTTAATAATAAATACAAGACAATACAATTACAAGAAGTGTATTATTAATAGCACTTTATTAACTATAGTATCATTATATGTATTACTTTAAACAAGGGTTCTTAAAAATAGATTTTGTTGAACATGCAATCTTATTTTATTTCTGGTGAAAAATTGAAAGATTTACATTATACTATTACAAACTATACCAGGGTAGATCCAAGATCTTCACAAGGGAGATTCAAACTGGGAGACCAAACCAAAAAATATATTTTAGCATGCCCCCCACCTCCCTCTAGCTTCTAGTTAGGGGGTTTGTACTYGTACTATGTTAGAACAATGGCTTGTGGATGATCGCACAAAATAAAAACAAAGAACAGTAGGGATTTTACTGACATAATTTTTTATTGTCCACAAATATTGCTCAGCAAAATCCCTATTGTTTTTCCCTCATACAGTTCTACATGTCAAATGTGTTTTTTTCTGTGTTTGTTACTGTCCCTAATTAGTAGAGCACTTGTGCTGATCTACTAAAAAAATTGGGGTCCTTCTACAATTACTTCAAATGGTTTCCTTTATACCTATCTTATTCTTTGTTAGCTTTGTACTATCTTATAATTTGGGGTGTTACAATTTGTTGTAGTAGAAGATTTGACAAGAAAATAGAGTTTATTATTATTTACTTTGCTTCACCATTTCTTTGTTATTTGAGCCGATCACAAGCTTTGCCCTACTAACAGCAAAATTTTCCATTTCGGTCCAGTCACGCAAGCATGAGACAGTTGACAACCACGTTTTTTTAATTGACTATGTATACCCCTACAAATGCTACTGGTTTAATTTCCTGTCTGATAAACTAAAGTTCAATGATAATACCTAAGAGTATAGCAAAAGCTTGTTTGACATTGTAAGAGGATCAAGACAGTTTACATTAGATTCTTCTGAAAACACCAAGTCGAATATGGCAGTTTGGGCATGAGTGAACAACATCTTTGCATCCATCAACACAGAATGGAATAAGACAACAACCAAGCCAACATCTAATTACACAAAAAATAGCATGTCAAGATTATTTTAACAGATATTGAAATATATATATATAGGCTACTCCAAGATGGGGGGTACTCTTGACCGTTTAGGGTAGGGATGTGCCRCTGARCCCTCGGAACCCTGTTCCTGTTCCAGAGTAAAATCTCTGAAATTCATACCCTGTTCCAAACCCATCCCACAGAAGAATTTGGAATTTCTGAAGGGTGGGGGTCAGAGTTTGTATGGAAAAAAATTGGAATTTCCTGGGGTAYGGGGGTGTTTAAAAAAATTCCTCTGTGAGGGGGTAAGAATAATTTCTGCAACTACGCAATAGACCTCTTTCTCTAGAGAAAAAATTAACAGTGATAAGATATAATACTCTGCTGAAGGACTAGCAGTAAGTTTTTACATCTTTTCACGGTGTATAATTTACCTTTTTATCATTAGTGATAAGAAGATAGAAATATAACATCGATAAGAATGAACAAAAGAGAATAGACCCTTGAGCTTGAATGAAATGTTTTCTCATTTCAGATCACACGTTATTCCCTAGAGTATCCTTTCTTTGTTTGACGGTTGCACATCAGAATATGTATGAATATGGATACAACTAATAATTCAAAGAATCTTATTCCCAAGAGAATGACAAGTGGTCTGAATTGGAAAAACATTACATCAAGCATAAAACATCTTTTTGTATAAATTGATAAAACAATAGACCGATCCCAATTATGCTTGAGTATCAACACAAACAATGGGTAGTTTTCCCAATGAAATACAGATTGTCYGACCAACAAACTTGAATTCATAGGAATTTTTAGCATTTAGTTTTAGCATCATAAGAATTCTTAGCATTGAATTTAAAACAGACATTTACATCTTTCACAATCTGTGTCTGTTCCATGCTTTATATCAAAAACACATTTTAGCTTGTCCGATGTAGCAACAGTATTATAATCAGCAATATAAAAAGTAATATTGTATTCATAATTGCATTGTAGGCCTAAAATCACCTACCCAATGAGACACAAGCCACCAGCAGCAAGCCAAACAAGCGTACCATCTTCATAGTTTGTTGCTGTTACGATGTGTGCTTGACAATGAGGGCAAACCATGCTAACAGGGATTTCTCGGTAAACCACATTAAGGTAAACAGGACCTGGCTGGGTGATTATCGTCGTCGTAGATGTGGGCGGTGGTGGTGGTCCATATGCTTGGTTTTTTGCTGAAGGGTCTAGCATTGAGACAATGGGAAATCATTAATTCAATTAATTCAATGTATATTTGGCCATTGGAGGTAAGGGGTTACATTATCATTACATTACATTATCAATATCACCTCCAATGGCCAAATATACATATATATGTCAGCAGATTTTTGCACAAGCTACCGGCCTGGAGATGTATTTGTCTTAGGTACTTGTAATTTCTATAACCCCTGATCATTGACATTTGCAATAATAACATAACAAAAATCTGGTTGATGAGAATGAGCTGGTGCTTAAAATGATATACCACTGGTCCTAGTGTTCGGCTGCTTATTTCCYGTTGATCTTGTGGGGAAAATCCAAGATGGCTGCCGGTAGCTGGAGTAAGTACCTAAGGGTGCCTTTAATCATTAGCACATGTCAGGGGTTGGCAAAATTGTAGTGGGGGTTACGTTTTGAGAAAGTGGTTAGGAGGATTATCAAATATTGAGGGGGGTTGAGAACTATTGCACAGTGATGAAGGGGGGGTTATGCAATTATTGCCTCTACCATGGAGGGGGGTTGGGTTATGTTCRTTAAAGCTTTCCATGTGATTTTGCTGACCCCCATTCCACTAGCCTGCGTTCAGCYAGTTTAATTTCCTAGAAATAAGGACTGGSTGAACGCAGGCTACCATTCTCCATGTACTGATAAATGAAAGCCCCCTAACAACCCTGAGAAGGAAGGGGGTAAAGAAAGGAAATACAGTGGAATSCCGCTCTAAGGACACCCGCTYAATAAGGACACCTCGGTATTAAGGACAGGTTTSAAAGTCCCAACGAAAACTCCATACATTTTCTGTTGAATTAACCTGCTTTATAAGGACACCCGTTAATAAGTACAAAGGACACATTTCTAGGACCTGAATGACAGTTTCCATACCAAATCAACCCCGCATTAAAGACATTATGAAATATGAAGACGTCTTTACTGTATTTGTTTATTGATATAATGAGCTTAGTACGGATTATATATTCAGTTTTTGCGTATAAACGAACGGACCACACACTGATCATTGCAGTAGACTTTGCTGTTACAGTAAAATGAAATAGACAAAGCTYGCAATACCATTGCAATGTTATTTTCCAGAACTCAACTTAAAATGAAATTGTACAATACAGTTCAGTAAATGCGAATGTAGTTCTTGTACAGTAATGCACTTTTTGTTCCAGTTTAGGCTGTTATATCGACCATTGTAGTTCAAGGTTTACAGTACAGTAAAAATAAATGGTCAAAAATGTGTTTTCAGCTGTTTTTCTGACACCTCGGTTAATAGGGACACCCCGTTAATAAGGACAGTTTTGTCCTTCCCAACGGTGTACTTATTGACGGGGTTCCACTGTAGATCTAAGCAGGGAACATAGGAAGAAATTTTTCTAAAACATTAACATTGTTAAGACAACAGCAACAAGAGAAACAAACAGCAGCATCACAGCAGAAGAAAATTTATTGAATTAAATACAAATCAAGGAATATGTATATGAGAAAATAAGGACTGCAAATAAAAATTAATAAAAGGTAGTGCAGCTATCTAAGTGAAAGTCAAAATATTTTGAGYACTGAATCAAAGTTAAAACCTTCACCAGAATTAGTATGGTCATGCAATAGTCTCAAAACGAAAATGAAAAACATTTCTGGATTTGTATTTAGCTCGTTCTAGGTCTATTCTAAGGATTTAGGACCTTGATATTAGGCAAAAATTATTATCCTCCTAAAAATTTACTGTTAATAGTTAATACGCTTAAGTTTTAAATACGTGATTGCTGGGGATCGATCGAACAAAATATTTCGAAATGGAGGTCACATGATCCCTATGTGAAAATCTTAAAAACAAAAAATATATAAAAAAATTAATATAATTCTAAGTTCATCCTCAAACACCAACGAAATAATCACTATAGAATTCATCAATCTCTTAAAAACCAACCTATTAATATCAAAATTAAAGTCTTTACCATTTAAATGTGTTTTGATTGGGATAGCTACTGATATTGAGAGCAAACGATGGCCGAGTGAATTTTGGTAGAAAAATTACGAATTTACAAAAAAGCTAGGCAACTAGATAGAATGATATCTCACCAGTAGRGGCATACGGTGGTGGAGCTGCATATCCAGGCTCCCCTTGAGGGATTGCGCCGTAGTTATAAGCAGGAGGTTTWGCTGGATCTTCCATCTTTTTGGTTAGTGAAGACTCACGACCTTAGTACAGTGTGCTATTTTTGACGCATACGTAATCATACGAATTATAGAGGGGAGGAGAGGGGAGGGTGTCTACCTTACATCGTATTTAATTTCAGATATATGAATATTATTTTGAAATCAAATCTCAAAGATATAAATATATATAAATATTATTCTGAAATATGCTTTATTAATAATATAGAATAAAGACAGCGACAAATAACAAAATAAATGCCTTTTGCATTTTAAATTCAGGGAATCTCGACCCATATATTAYATTTAGAACATAAATGACACCTTTACAATGAAATTTTTTTTAAAGACCATATGTACAGATATTACAATGTATTTAATAGGTCATTCCATCCACTGCTCTACCCTGCCAGCCCTCGTGTGGAGAAAGAAGGCTGGGGAGGGGAGGGTGAGGACAATTGTAAACTGATTTTTAGCACAATTTGTTTTGCGTACAATTTTACGTCATTTAATCGCTCTCTTGAAGTTCTTCTTGATCGAGGAGTTCCTCCTGACGGCCTACTACTTCCATCATTACATCCATAGCAAAGCAAAGCCCCAACTCTCGCACGAATTTTTCTTGGATATTCAAGTCACTCTGTTGAATATCCAATAATTGTCGCTCAAGGTCTTTCCTCAGTCGCTTGAGTTTTTGTATCTTCTCTTTGCTCATCGGCATCTCTGACAAAAAAGTGTCTATCTCTTCGCCTGTAGTAATCATGATTTCATAAGCTTCAAGCCATTTCAGTCCCTTCATAAAGACCTGGCTAAGGTTCATAGAGTTTGAGTCCCATCGATCTGGCCTGCAGTGACAAATAGCCGTCAATCCATACTCGTTGTCAGGCCCAAGACAGTGATTTTCAAAGCTTGCTCCAAGGATATTACCTTCAAAGTCCTTTAATGGAATATCAGGCTTTGAAACCACTAAAAATGGACAAGAACATGGATAATTGTTGGGCAGATAGCATCGAAGCGTATAGCTCTTGCCTAACTTGTTCGTAGATGCTTGCAGTTCAATCCTGACGAAGCCAGGTTCTTCCAAAAACGAAACACAGTCGCCAAAATCATTTCTCAATGTCTTCTTTTCGAATCTATATCTGGTCGCTTGTCGAGCACTTAGTGGCCACAATTTTGWGCTTTTCCCGCTTGACATATTCTGAAAATATAATTCAAACTGACTATTAAAAAATAAGAACACGTCTGATAGTTTCGGATATTACAATCTATACTAGATCATAAGAAAATCTGCTTACAAAGCAGATATTTTCTGACCCAATGAAATGCCAATGTTCGATAAAAAATCCCTGTTACGTCATCGTCGGGGAAACCCCATCCTATTGACGTCACATACTGTTAGACAATAAACCATGTCTATATCAAACGTGGTAGGGACCTCTATTTTATTGGTTGAGTAGTAATAACAAACTCAACCCCCTCATGGACTACTTTAATACTGCGATTCCTCATAAATATGCTTCAGCTTGGTATTTGTTTTCTGACTGCCGCCAGTCAAAAATATAAAAGGTACCGAAATGGTACGTTTTTGACACCAGCGAAAAACCAATCCCAGGCAGAATATCGGAAAATTGCAGCAAAATAATATTCAATAGAGCAGTTGCRTGTTACGTCATTGCCGCCATCTTGGTTGATGTTAGATCAACCAAGCTGACGGGTTTTTCCTTGTTTTTCGTATCTCAAGGGATTTTGAGTCACATGGTTGCACACTGTATTTCCGGCATAACAGAGATTGCCAATGGGGGTACAGAAACAGACAATACGTTTGTTACTGTCCTTTGTTTTGAAGATACAGTCGACTCTCCCGTAAGCGACCACCTCGGGGCCAGGAGAAAGTGGTCGCTTACGGGAGATGGTCACAGGAAGCTACTGATCATTTATAATTTGTAACTCACGTGTAAAAACTACTGTATTAACGATTAAACTGTTTTAATCAAAACTTTGAATGTGCTATGTATATGTTCATAGTAGTGTAATTGTCAATATTTCGCCGGTTTTTAATACCCGATGACTCTATGTTCTTAATTTTTTTATTGTTAAAGGATCTGTCACCATTGCTGGCTCTTGGGTGGTCGCTTACGGGAGAGGAAAAACAATGAAAAAATCCAAAATTTTAACCCCAAAGGTAGTCGCGGTTGCTTACGAGAGTGGTCGCTTACGAGAGTGGTCGCTTACGAGAGTGGTCGCTTACGAGAG